>JAOWBP010069413.1:1870-286837 GCA_028571105.1 Tragopan temminckii
GATGGCTGATTGTGCAGTTTTGTATGATGCACCAGTATCATTGATTGATTGATTTTGTTTTACTAAACCAACAAAAAATTATATTTCCATCACTGGACGAATGTGTGTTTTAACCAAACAATTTGCTTGGACTGGTTTGGTTTGGTTGGTTGAACTGTGTCGTACGCGCGCGACCAACTCTTTCTTCTCATTCATCATCAATATTCGATCAAGTCAATTTGTCCAACTCTGTGTGAATTTTTTTTTTTTTTTTTTTGGTAACATTATCCGTCCTGGTGATTATACAGCTGGGGCAAATGGTCAACAACAAGATTTGATTTCAACTGCTCAACAACTAAATTAATAAATTAACAAAGTTTATGGTTTTATTTAAAATCAATTTTAATGTTGTTGTTCACATGAATAATTAAGCATTTGCAGTTTAATTCACGTGATAATTTTTTGATTTAAAAACAACGAAAAAACAACAACAACCAGAATATAACGGGAAACAAGTAAGTCACCTAGTCTATGTATAATGCTTAACAAAACTAGCACAATTATTTTTGTTGTTTTGTATTTTGATGAATGACTTATACAAGTAAAAAAATTTAGCAAGATGTTTGTTTGTTTGTTTGGTATGATGTGGGGCAGGATATCATTTACAACACATTAACACACACAGGACCAGACAAATCTCAACCAGAACACACACATTCACAATGATTTTTTTTTTATAGCAAACAGCCAAAAAGCAGCATAGTCAGCTAGCAGACAACAACAACAACAAAACTATACATTTTAAAAGCTCATTTTTTGTTTTGTTTTGTTGGTTTGACAGGCTGACAGAATTTTCCGACTCAAACACACACAAACACACACTCGCATCATAACCCAGCATTCTGCCCTAATTGTACAAAAACAAAGTTATGAACACAATTCTTGTTGTTGTTTTTGTGCAGAAATAAAGATTCCTTGAACATTTTTTTTAAAACAGATACACAACAAAAACAGTTTTGTTTATGATTGATTCAAATAAAAACAAGAATTCTATGTCTCAACACTGCCGATTCCCAAAAATACATGGTTTGCACAATGAAAACCAGGAATTGAAACAAGCTTAATTCATTGGTGACAACATTGTCAAATGTTATTTTTTTTAAAAAAACAAATTCCCGTTTATTATTAACGGTGCTTCTGTCATTACGCTTGTCATATTGTAAGTGAGGCTGGCTGGCAATTGCATGGAATCATTCACTCAATCACTGACTATGACTGACTATGCAAGATTAATTCACTTCTTATGACAAACCTGAAGACAACCAACATGAAAACAAACATACAAACAACATTATAAATCAGATTTGATGTTGATCTATGTTTGCTCGTGTTAAGAGAATTCATGCTGCGCAATCCTTTTTTTCTTACTTTGCTTATGAAATGTCTGTTCACACCACCAAGTAATATAAAAAAGAGATTGTTTTTTTAGTGACAATTTGCTTATATTTTCATTTACAAATACTTTGCCACCAATGGTAAAATGATGGCACATTAACAAATGATCCAAACAGAATTTATGATTGTGTTAAGCATTGTTTTATTTGAATGAGCCAGGTAACCCTGTCCCTCACTCCCTCCTTACCTGTTATGTGATGGTAAGAATGATTATTATTTATAATGTTGCCACAATCATGATCAAGGGAGAGGGAGTGAGAGAGGGAGTGAGAGGATTGTTCTCTCTCTCTCAAAGAAATGAGAGAAAGTTCAAAACCAACAATCAAGATATGAAAAAAATAGCATTATATTACGTCACATATGGAATGAAATGTCCGATTCCCTCCAAACAAGCTATGCTTTTTAATGTGACATTTCATACAAGGCAACGCACATTATCTATCTTTTATTTGAGTTTAGTTTAAGAACCATTTCATAAACACACACACGCAAACCAATGTTAAAACCAGCATTTAATAAAGTCGACCAAGTGTATTCAACCTCGTCATCGTGCTAGATGATGATGGTGAATGGTGAATGGTAATGATGGTCGTCGAGGGCAAGACAGAAAAAAACCCGTGCTGGTTCTACAACTTGCTCATCATATTTGATAATGGTGTGTGTGTGTGTGTGCGTTAGTGTGCTATATTCACACGCATAAAACAACATGAACCATTTGTGGCTTGAGGCTATAATTTAGTGATGAGAAATGGTGAATGGTGGTGGTTGTCATCATAACCATTTAGATGCTATATGGCTTAGATGGCTTATTACACTTGTAGCACCATGATTTGTGGTGATGTGATGCATTCTGCACTTAAATTCAATTATGCCACCATTGTTCAATTATAATAGTCAAGATTATTAGCCATAAATAGAAACGGAAACGTGTGTTGATGTTGTGATGATGAAAGAATCGATAATATCGATAGCACGTATATGAAAAATGCACCTGTTTCCTTATCCGATGCAATATGAATGTTGTTAGTTTGTATTAGTAACACGAATCATGCACATGGTTATATGGGTTTGCTATTTGCAGGGAAGCATCAAAACAACAACAACAAGACAGCCCACAACAAACATCACTAAACAAATATTTTTGTGCAAAATTGTTTTTAATTATGAATTATCACTAATGTTGTACTAATGTTGTTTTTGTGTTATTATTTGGCAGCATTTGACCTCGACCTCTGCTTCTCATCACTTATCATGTGAATGTCACTAATAAACAACAACAACAAAAACAAAAACAACATTTATTTTTGGTCACAAAGCACAACAACAAACGAATAATCAGCCCCACAAAACGACCGACCAAGTGACCGATCCACCACCTGATAACACGGACACACCATAAACAACAACAGCTGATAATGATTCATAAATATCAAACATTCACATCGACATCAAAATTTAAAATAAAAACTCGTAAACGACGTTTTGGTGGACAAGAAGAATTATATGATTTGATTTTGTATGGCCATGATTTTTATTCAACATCACCCGTCATCATTCTTCAATCAAATAATCGTTTGGTTAACGTTATACCAATATCGTCAGCAATTGTACAAACAAGACATAGACCAAGATAATAATGAGCAGCGAGAATATGGCTCGTTATTATCACATTCATTTCAATCAACAATCACCATTATCGATGGCAGCTGACACCTGGTCCAGTGGTCTGTTGCCAACACATTCAAATGACCAACAACCTTACAAGCATATTACCTCATTTGTGGACAAGGCACCGGATAAGGAAAGCAATTGGAAACGAAGACCAAGCAACAAGAATAATGGACAAGAATGGCATAATGTTCACATTGAACATGAACATTATAATACAACATCGGAGGCTCGACCAACAAATGTGCCATTGACCACAATGACAACAGTCAACAATATGAACAATATTCAACATGGCTCTGGCCATAAACAACATCATCTAAGATATCGTAATCGATGCCATCATCCATTATTGCTATATGCACTTGACACCGGTGGTGGGTTTCGTGGGTTTGACTGCCCTGGTTGCACTCAAACTCATTTTTTAAACGATGATTTGTTGTTGAATAAACGCATTGTACCATTATCATCATCATCATCATCATCGTTATTGTCATGGACTACGTTTAACATAAAACGATGTTTATGGACACATGCACCTCCACCACGATCATCATCACCATCACCATCAAGATCATCATGTTGGCATCATTATTATAGAATGATGATCAATATTTCAATAGTAATGATGTTGACCATAATAATAATGATTTCATCCACATTCACCACAACTATAACTCGTTCCAATCGTGCTGCTATTGCTGGTCTTATGGTTGCGGCCACATCGGCCAAATTTGTTGGTACAACCATGACAACCACCACAAGCTACCCATCATCGCAATCATTATCTTCGGACGATAACCTTTTTGTTGATGCAATTATGAATAGTGGTGATGGTGGTGGCCATGATCAAGCCAGAACTTTTGACGACAATGTTCAATTAAATAATGCAAACAACAACAATAATAATAAGCATATCAGCAGCAGTTCCATAAATTCCAACCCTTCAACAAAATCAACAACTGGTTTGGATTTAACAAACAACAATCATAATAATCATAATCATCATCAGGTTCATAATAATTATCGCCAACAAAGGCGGCAGCTAAAACATCGTGATCAATTGTCAAATATAACTAATCCATATGTGTTTGAAGAACACGGTATGTAATGATACAACAACACTTGATTGCTTAGTTAGCTTAACTTGGTTTAAGGGTTTTTTGAATGCTTCAATGAACAGTAACATTTTCTTGAATAAGCCGACAAAAGGGTTTATTTTAATTGACTCGTTTGCCATTAGGTGGTTATAATGTTATGCTTCTTGTGTTTTTTTTAAGTTTGACAATCTTAGTTTGTTAATCTGAACGTTGTTTTTGAAAAAGTATGAGGCACACAGACACATACAGACACCAGCATGACGTTTTGGTGTGAAACTATTTTTAAAATGATTAAAATTGGCATGTATCATTCATTCACTTTATGTTCTGGTATGTGAATCTAATCTTTAAATCGAACACACGTTCGTACGGAATTTTTAATTAGGAAAAAAAACACAGGAGGATGCACAAAAATATACTTTGTTGTTTGTTTGTTAAGGCATTTCCAAAACTTATTGCTAGCTTAATTGCTACCAGTCAGCTGGTGCCGGAATTGTTTGACAGTTTCGTTTTCAAATTCATCAAATTAATCCTCATATTGACGTACACGTAAAACAGATTACTATTTACTATCGAGCTACTTAAACTAAAATGAATGTTGCTGTATTGAACTAAACCTTTGTGATTATAATTTTTTTTAAAATTTGTTTTAATTAAATGAAAAGATATCTTATTTAATGAATTGATTTTGTTTTTGGACAGTTTGCGGCAGCATCGATATTAGAAATTCTGTAGCGCAATTTAAACATCTGGAGAATTGTACGATTTTGGAAGGACATCTTCGTATAGTGTTGATTGATAATGGAACACCGAAAGATTTTGAAAACATTACGTTTCCTATGCTAAGAGAGATCACCGATTATTTTCTATTGTTTCGTGTAATGGGATTGAAATCATTGACCAAAATGTTTCCTAATTTATCGGTGATTCGTGGTCGTGCATTATTACATAATTATGCATTCGTCATTTATGAAATGTTGGATTTGCAGGAGATTGGATTGCAAAGTTTGACCACCATTGTTCGTGGTGATATCCGCATACAAAAGAATCCGAATCTGTGTTTTGTGGACACGATTGATTGGAGCAGAATAGCAAGAAATTTTTTGATCTCAGACAACAACGATCAAAATGTATGCCAAAATTGTGCGGAAAATTGCCAAATAGTGAGCGCTAGAAGAAGCGATGGCAAAAGCATCGGCGATAGCTATAATCGTTTGTGCTGGACACCGGATATATGCCAAAAACAATGTAAATGACATGCTAACCCTAACCATATGACTGACATACTAATTTGATTTGATTTGAATCCAAAACAGCTTGTTTATCCGAATGTGAAGCATTGAATCAGACATGTTCTATAACGGGAGAATGTTGTCCGGAGCAATGTCTTGGTGGATGTGCGCCCGATCCACTAAATCCCTCTAGTCGGATATGTTTTTCATGTAAAAATTTTGTCTACCAAAATCGTTGTTACGATGTCTGTCCGAGCGATAGTTATGCTGTAAGTGTATCAATTATTGATTATGCATTGCTAAATATATGAACATTCTCTCTGAACCCTAGTACTACAATCGTCGATGTTTGACTGAAAGCCAATGCCACGAATTATCAAGCTCAAAGTATAAATTCAAAGCCTTCATGAAAGAATGTGATTACAAGTGTCCGGTTGGATATACGGAAGATCCAAATGATGAACGTAAATGCATCACTTGTGGAGATAATTGTCCAAAAAGTAATTGTCTTGTTGAATGATTTATTATTGATTTGTAATAAACTAATTTGTTGTTGTTGTTCTGTGGAACAGTTTGTGCTAGCACCCAAATATCAAATGTTGCCTCTGCTCAGATGCTAAAAGGATGCACGATAATCAATGGAAGTTTGGAGATTTACATCAACAACCAGGGAAATCAAATGGTGAAAGAACTGGAAGAGAGCCTTAAAGATTTAGTTGAGATAATGGGTTATCTCAAGATTGCTCGCTCTTTTCCTCTGGTCACGTTGAATTTTTTGCGCAATCTTAAAGTGATTCACGGCAATACATTGGAACGTGATGATTATTCACT
Organism: Tragopan temminckii; assembly: GCA_028571105.1. Lineage (NCBI taxonomy): Eukaryota > Metazoa > Chordata > Aves > Galliformes > Phasianidae > Tragopan > Tragopan temminckii. The sequence goes on from JAOWBP010069413.1 coordinate 8,136, forward strand.
GTTGATTTTGGATAATCCCAACTTGCAAGATTTATGGACATTTCACGAGAATGAATTCATGGTGAATGGAGAGAAACGAATTAAGATTCTTAATGGGCGCATCTTTGTACATATCAATCCCAAGTTGTGTTATGCCAAAATCAAAAATATAGTAGATTACATGGACATACCCCAACTGCAATGGGACGAACGAGATGTTTCAACGCATTCCAACGGAGACAGGGTACCATGCAACGTGTCCAAATTAAATGCTCAAATTTTTGATTACACATCAGAGTTGTTGATGATAGCGTTCGAGAATTTCAAACTTCGAATGGATGATCCACGTTTGTTGCTTGGATATTTAATTTATTATCGTGAAGCGTATGTATCGTATTTATTAGGAAAATAAACATTGATAAATTTGTTTTCGTTTACAAATGCGAACAGTCAACACCAGAATGTGACATTTTTTGATGGAATCGATGCTTGCTCAAACAACGAATGGACAGTGATCGAGTACGATGATAAACTGAAAGAAAGTGACAAAGTAACACAAATATTTCACCTCATCACCAATCTCAAACCATACACTCAATACGCCTTATACATCAAAACATACACCATTGATCGAGCCACCAAAGGTGCTCAAAGTGATATCATCTACTTTAAAACTAAGCCAGATAGTAAGTTGATGATTAAATGATTATGCATATGGATTCATTAACTAATATTCGTCCATAACAGCACCCTCACAACCACTAAACTTATTTGCCAAAGCCAAGAAATATCACGAAGTTTGGGTGAAATGGGACCCTCCTTCAAAGCCTAATGGAGAAGTGACACATTATAAAGTTAGAGCCATAAAGGATGAATTACGAATTGTGAATCGTGATTATTGTAGTGAAAGTAAGTTTACTGAAATGGTGTTGACACATTTGAAATAACCTGTTGTTGTGAAAAAAATGTTTCAGGCATAACCAAAGATCATGCAGTCAAACCTCTAGTCATTCAAAACGAGCCAATATTGAATCATTGGCACATGTCCAATAATACGAACCATCATAATAATTCAATGCTTGATCCATCAAAACAATGTTGTAGCTGCAATCCTAACGATGATAATAATGCTCCTCCAGTGTCCAGCACCACTGCTTCTGGTGCTGTCAAACTGCGATCTGCTAATCCAAACGATGTCGAACAAAGTATTAATTTTGAAGATTATTTAATAAATACTGTCTATGTCAAAAGGTAGGACTCATTGATTCATTGATTTGTTAATTTTGATGGTTAATTAATTGTTTACAAACAGAACTGTGATAAGCGGAAATAGTTCAGACGATGAATCTCGTCGAAGACGTCACATTAATCATGAATTTGATAATTATACAAACCAATTGATTGATATTGAATCAACCACTATTATAAACATTCCAACCGATCACTATCAAGATGAATATGTTGATGAAATATCAAATGACGGAACAAACACTGCCATTAATGGTTCAAATGTGGTGGATGTTGATGAACAAAAGGACAAGTGGCAATTCAACAAGACCGTCTTTCAGCAGTTGGACGTTTTAATAACTGATCTCGAACATTACACTGAATACACGATCGAAGTGAAAGCTTGCCAAAATGATAGCAATTTGTGCAGTGTAACTGCCATCACTTCGGTCAAGACTCTGCCATTGGCAGGAGCCGATGATATCGATGAACAAAGTATAACATATTCAATTGATAATAGCACCAATAATCATCAATACAAAAATGTCCATATAAAATGGAAGGAACCATCTAACCCTAATGGTTTCATTCTATCCTATCAAATTGAATATAAACGAGTTACACAAGAACCTGTAAGTTGATTAGTGATTCATTGTAATTGTTAATTGATGCCATTTTGTCTAATAGCACAAATCATCAATGGCACCAACCTGCATCGCTCGTGATCATTACGAGAAAAATAATTATGGTTACACACTTGAATACTTAGCATCGGGAAACTATTCCGTTCGACTTCGAGCTCGTTCATTAGCCAATTATGGAAATTGGACACAGCCATTTTATATAATAATCGAAGAGCCAGGTAATTTAAAATCTATTTTCCGAATACCAATACCCTATCTCACTAATGGCACTAATTTTGCTTTATAAACAGCCAATTCAAAATTAATATTCGTCATAATAGCCATAATTATCTTGTTCTTATTGGTCATCATTCCAATTCTATATTATAAGATCAAAATCAATCAAGACAAACTTCAAATGGATTACATGTCGGTTAATCCTGATTATATCAGCCATAGTAAGATAATTATTATATTATTTTTATTGATTGAATCATTCATTAATTGTTTGGTTCAAATTTTCAGATTTTAATTTTGATCCGAAATGGGAGATACCAAAAGAAAAGATCAAACTTATACGTGAGCTTGGCGAAGGTTCATTTGGAAAGGTATACGAGGGAGAATTTGAAAAGGACAAAACGGTGACCAGGTGTGCTGTGAAAACATTGAATGAAAACACTTCAGCTAGAGATCGATTGAATTTCATAAAGGAAGCCGAAATAATGAAGTAATTAACATGCTTAGTTGACTTAAAAACACATTTGTTAATGATAATTTTGCGTTATAGATCGTTCAATTGTCATCACATTGTCAAACTATTGGGCATTTGCTCTAAAGGACAAGCATTCTTTGTGCTAATGGAAATTATGACCAATGGCGATTTAAGAAATTACCTCCGTCGTAATCGACCAGATAACTATGAAAACGGCGAACCACAACCACCGACATTAATCCAGAAATACAAGATGGCCATCGAGATCGCAGACGGCATGGCATATCTTGCTTCAAAAAGAGTTGTCCATCGTGATTTGGCTGCCCGTAACTGTATGCTTGCTGATGATTTAACTGTTAAAATTGGAGATTTTGGAATGACCAGAGGTATCTTTATTTGAGAACAATTTAATAAATGATTTATATTAATGTTTTATTGCATCTATATTTTGGTTAAGATCTTTGCCAACAAGATTACTACCGCAAAGGTGATAAAGGCTTTTTGCCCGTTCGGTGGATGAGTCCCGAAGCTTTAGAAGATGGCCTATTCACCACATATTCAGATGTTTGGGCGTATGGCGTAGTGCTATGGGAAATGGTTACATTTGCATCACAACCATATCAAGGATTGTCCAATGAAGAAGTACTCAAACATGTTGTTGCTGGCAATCACATGAACAGACCAGATAAATGTCCTGATTATCTTTGGACATTGATGTCTATGTGCTGGAGTAAAAAACCAAAAGCCCGACCAACATTCATCAAGCTGATTAAGATGTTATTGGATCAGATTCAAGATCAGAAATCATTCTTGGAAGTGAGCTATTACAATGCATCCAGGAGTGAAAACGATGATGTAGACGAAGATATTGCCAAAAGGCTGCCACAAACACTAGCAATATCAAATAAGGCAATCAAGGATGAAGCAACCATACCGTTGAGAGATCCAGAATTTCATTCATTAAATGGAGACGATGAAGATAGCGATAACGATGCTAGCGATTATAGCAGCTCATTAGAAGATCTTGAACAGCTCAATAAGGAAGATATCAATGTACAATTCTTTCCAAATAATATACTTGAAATGTCAGACAAAGATAATGCCAACACCAATATTAAACAGAATGACATTAAAGCAAATAACAAAAGCCCTAAACCAAACATACCGCATTCGGCTGGCGCAACTAGTTTTTTGAAGGGAATTATCAGTAGTTCGTTGCACGCATCAAAACATAGCACATCATCACCTCCAGCATCAAGAATTCATGATGAAAAACAACAAAATGGAAATCTGGATGAATCGCCAGAATCATGTGATAATATTCAAATAGACATATTATCGCCAAAAAGTGCCAATCAATTACCAGCAAACAAAGCACCAACCCAAACAACAAGCAACATTAAAACACAACGAACTAGTTCCTCGACAGCTACAAAATCTGATGACAAATCTAATCGAAATCTAATCAATGGACGACTGATTGATTCATCAATGGTCTAAATATGATGCTAGACATCAACCAAGCCTAAACCCTCCCTTCTAATCAAATTATCACTGCAATTCTTTTTTTTCACGTCAAGTTTTTTTCTTACTTAAACGGGTCTTTCTTAAAATATTTCATAATATTTCACCTCCCTCTCCTTGGCTCTCTCTCACTTTCTCAAAGCAATTGAATATGGCATAATTGAGAAGACAATACAATTGCAATGTTTCATCACCACCATCATCATCAATTTCATAGGCATTCATCATTACCAATTGATATTCTCCATTCCATTTTTTTCAAAACAACAACACTGATTTTTGTTCAAGTCAATCAATCAAATCGATAACAACGAGTCATATTTTGGATTTCTATTTGAACAATTCAAAATATTATTGATAATAAACCAAAACCCATTTGTGCACAGAGAATCACAGTACAAACTCAATATTGGACATATTTTACTCCCTCCTTTTTTTCATAAAAATTATATTGGTCGAATCACAAATCATGGCAAGACACGCATACACCGACACATCATCACACAAACCACGATCAAATCACTAATTAACTCAACAGCATAACACACACTATCCAGCAAAAAAACGGATGTTTTTTTAAAGAAATTCAAACTTTTTTTTAAATATGCATTTAACAGTAATGGAAAAAGAAAAATCTTATTATATCTTGTCTTGTTTATATAAACTGTTTATTGAAGACATTTTATTATTGACATTATATAAATATTTTACTTTGAAATGTTTATTTAATTATATAAAAATTGTTCATTTCAATTTGATCATTGGAACAATTGTTTTTTTGGTTTAATTGAAATGTTCATTTCATTATTAATTGGTTTGTTTATTATTGTTAATTTATGGTTGTTTGTATTGATTTTTTATTATTCTTGGTCCTTTTTCTCATTTATTTCCTTCCTCCCATTCTGGTCTGAATCTTCATCATCATCTTCTTTTGATTATTGTTGTTTTTTCTTCTGAATTCTTATTTATTGTTTTACAAATTTCTTATACAACTAACAACACACATAAAACACACGCCCACACAAACACATAAAACAATTCTTAATTGAAATCATTTTTGTTGTATAAAAAAATTGTTTTTGTAAATATAACAATCACACACACAAGCACAAACTACACACCCACATATACACCAAACAATTGGAACATGTTGTTTGATATGCTAAACCATGATAAATCATAATAAAATTAATGTGATCATTTTCACCATATATTTCTAATTCAAAATGTCATATCCAGACTTTTCTTTATAATTCTTCGTAATTACTCGACTAAATTCATTTGGAGAAATTGTCATTTTGACCAATGCAATAGATTCATAGTGTTCAAACTTGCCATACTAGAGGTCCTCATATATCAATTTATCGAATTTTGATTATCCATCTTTGAAAAAATCAAAGTCTTAGTGATTTTTCGATTTTGGGTCCGATTATGAAAGATGTGTCACCGTCATAATTATGCATTAAAAGAGCATTATTTAGTATTTGGTTATTATAGTGGTTTCCATGGTCCAAACTTTACACGCGGTACAAATGGATATAATGCATCAATTAAATTGAATTTTGATTACCAAATCAATAAACCACTAAGTTTATATGCTTATTCACTATAAATTCAACTGAATATGAATTGCTTTCATATATATTTTTCATAATAAAAAATTTATTATTGTTTTTTTTATAATAATTTAAAATGCATTATTATTATTGTAATGAGAATATTGTTAATTGTTAATATGAAATGTGTATTGGTGTGTTTATGTGCGTGGAAAATGTGTCTGGTGATTTGTTTGTTTGTTCAGAATACAGAAAAATTGATCAGAATAATTTTTTTGAATAAAAAAAATTTCAATACATAAGCAACGTTAAAATGGTTGCAAAATAATTCAAAAAAAAAAATTAATAAAATTTTAGTTAATAAAAAAGTTATTTGAATTGTTTGTCATTTGGAAACATGTTTTGAAGACTAGGTGATACCGGTAGCTTCTTTTCTTGATTGTTGTTATAGTAAGCGGTGTTGTTTCCACAGGTCCAGGTTGATATTGAACTAAAATTAAGTAGTTTGGCATTCTTGTTTGATTCAAAGTTGGCTATGTGATTTAGGTTTCGTTTGAATGTTTCATTGTTCATGAATGCGTGATTGTCTTGGCCGCTGTTTTGTAGATCATCAGGATAGCTTTTCTCCATTGAACTAATAGAATCTAATGATTTGTTTGATTGATCGGATTGGTTTTCATCAAACTTTACTTCAGGCCTTAAAATTTGCTGTTGAATTAAAAATGAGAGAATGAGATTTGATTGGTGACATTTTATTTATGAGAAGCACATTAATACTTACTTGAAGTGTCTTCCTATTCCTCAATACTTTGATCAATTCAAACAACATGAACAATGGAATCAACAAGACGGAAGAGAATGTCATTGCCCATCCAATATATTCGGCATATTCAGGGAATACATAGTCGTTATATGTCAATGGGACATGTTGGATTATAACGATGAATAACATTCCAATAATAATTGCTGGACAGCCAAATTTAAACATAAACTTCCAATAGGCTTGTGGCCAAATCTTATATCCTAACATTTTGTAAATGTTTTTCATGTGAATATCGAATCCATACACCCAGAATATGGCTATCAATTCAGCAATGGCTATGAAAAATGCCGAATATGGCACCGAATAGGTATCCATTAGCTGGAGGATGTAAATTCCTGCCTGTAAAATATTGAAAATATTGTTTGTCAATATCAATATAGTTCATTTGATCTAGAAAGTGACAATGTACATACTCCAGTGCACATTGGTAGTCCAGCAAGGAACATGCAAAGGCAGACTGCAGCCAAAATGAATGGTTTCCGTTTCTGCAATTTAGCTGGCCAGAAATCGACCAACGTAGCAACAGTTGTTTCAACGATTGTCATCTGAGAACCAAAACCAAGGGTTATGATCATCAGAAAAAATATCACTGACCATATTGAGGGAAAAGGTAAACGAGATAGAGCAGCTGGATATGCAACAAAGGCCAGACCGACTCCTTTTTTGACAAATGAATCATTCAAATTTAGTGAGTTAGTTAATGATTTGAAAATTGACTAGCTTGTTTACCTTGATCTGCAGCATCCTCCACTGATTTGCCAATTTGGTTGGCCATGAATCCAATAACGGCGAATATGGCGAAACCGGCATAAATACTGGTTAACGAATTGCATATGACAATCAATATTGAATCTCTAGGTTTCAAATGGAAAAAATAATGTGATTGGTTCTTCATATGGAAATAGAATCGTGAAACATACTTGAACAAATTGTTATGGAATGTGTTATAGCTGGCCAATGTGATGACGCCACCCATGCAAATTGATAACGAATAAAATATCTGGGTTGCAGCATCCGCCCAAACGTTTATATCAGCAAGTTTTTCGAATTGTGGGCTGATATAGTGGATGATGCCTTCAACAGATCCTTCCAATTGAACACCGTTAATCAACAAAGCAGTGATCATGAGGTAAGGAAAAAATGCTGTAAAATAGGAAACCTTTCCTAAGCTTTTGGTTCCTAAACACAGTCCACAGAAAATCAAGATCCAAGCCACTGCCAAGCATACTACCAGGTGAGGGCGCAGTGAATCCATATTGTCCAGGCCGTCCGTCATCTTCAAAACGTGATGACTGATCCATCAAACAGTTATTAGTTTAATGATTAATAGTTTTGTATTTAGTTAACAACTTACTAAAAAAACTCTTGACTTGGAGAGGTTTGGTTCAAGGTGGTAACATTTCGGGTTAATCCATCCACACAACCAGGAGTGTTCCATTCATTATCACATGTTGCCCATGGCACATTCTCTCCCCTAGTGAATGAGGAATAGACATAATACAGGGACCAGGCCACCACAATGTTGTAATATATTCCCACATATGCACCCATCACAAACATTGCGTAACCGATTCCTTTGAACAGTGGTGATAGGCGCCATACTTTGATTGGGCCAAGACTGGTGAATTGTCCAATTGATGATTCAAAAAAGAAGAATGGTAATCCAAGAATGAGCAAACTGGCCATGTACGGAATCAAAAACGATCCGCCTCCATTACGATAACAGAGATAGGGAAATCTAGATTCAAACAACAAAACGATAAGTTGATGTTAAAATTGACCATGACCTTAAATCAATTTACCTCCAAACATTTCCCAGACCAACCGCATAGCTCAATGCAGTCAAAAAATATTCAATTTTATTGTTGAAACGATCTCTCGTAGCGCCATCTGCTGTCATTTTGATTGATGTGAAAGTTTTCAAAAATTCGAACGAAAAAAATTTGCCGCCGTTTTGATAAAGTTGAAAGGTTAAAAAATGTTGTTGTTGTTGTTTGTAGTTATTCCTCAGCTAGATAAAGTTGTAGTTTAATTTTTTTGAAAATTAAAAAATGGTTAACTGGCTTTTGCCAAATGGCTCATAGAATGGTTTATTGTGGTTTATTGTCTGAAAAAATAAACGAATTGAATAATAAAAAAAAAACTTGTTGACATTTCATGAAATCAATTACTGAGAATTACATATTTTTTAAAATAAAAAATGAATTTATTTGAAGGCTAAACGGTTCTTTTATAGACAAAAAATAACAATATTTAACAAGACGAGACAGCTAATCAATTTAGAATAATCAATTTCAATTAATCATTGATCGATTAAATGATAAATTGATTGAATCGAATCACTACCACAACAACATGAATATTGCATCAATAAAAGCACATTGCATATTGCATATTTATATTTCATATTCATCATATGTCTCTCATGGCAACTGGGTTAGCATGGCTTGCTATTGCGGCCAATGTTATTCATCGTAAAGCATCACTCATTAAATCACCCATTCAATCACACTAAATTGAATCAAAGGTTCATTTCAATTGCAATCAATCAATCAATCATCAACAAACAACAAAAACATTTCCCAAAACATTCAACTTTTTTTCTGATAAAAAATGTCTTAAACTTTCCCTATCATTTCCTCTCTTGGTTTATCAACCTGAACAGAAAATGTGACAAGAAAATGGTACATTTTGGTAGATGTAATTTTTTTGTTAAAAGCTTATTTTCATTACATGCCAAAAAGGTTTCCAGAAAAAGGATGACGATAAGATGATAATGTTGTTGTTCATGCGATGGTTCATTTAAGTTATGTCGTCAGTTATGATGATTCAATTCATTACACATTCACTCACGAGATCAATTTTTATTTACAAAAATAATAATAACCTTGTTGATTTAAAATATGCAATCAATCAATTGATTGATCTCTAAGAGAAATCAAATAAAATGAAATCAGGGTTCATCAACAGGTTGATTAATTAAAGTCAAAAAATAAATAAACAACGGCTTAAGCCTTACAAAAAAACCCTGCGTTGTTTTTTTATGTTATCAACCTTGTGATTTGTTAAATGAACAAAAAACAAACAAAAAATTTAAATATTGAACCTTGGTTGTCAAATACTGCGACAACACATGTTGCTAAGTGGTATAGCTTGGTACAGCAAAACAAGCAAACAACAGCTTAATCAAACTATTAATCTGACATTTTGGAATCATGTTCCAGCATACACACACACAATGACAATTTAATGTTCATTGGGAATGTGCCATAAAATATATGCCTTTTTGTGTAATAATGTTGTTGTATTAGGCTTATTTATTTTATGTGCCAAAACCTCGATTAATGATAAATATGGTGATAATGAAATTTATATAGTGATGACATTTTGATGTCTTATCGTATTTAATAACAATTTTTGGTCAGTATTTCAGAGTCAGAGAGAGAGAGAGACTGTACTAAAGTCTTGATTTAGTTAGACATAATTTAATAATAAGCGTATCATATGCCTCTATCATACACCTTGCCTACATGTCTGTGTTTCTCCGCATCCAGACGCAACAGAGATTGATTGCACGAAACAAATACACGTAAAACCACACACAGAGACACATAGATATAGAGGGAAAATGATAGATTCGAAAGGGTAAAACATCAAAACAAGCTCCTCCTAATTAATAATAATAAAAAATGTCACAATAGTGATCGTATTATCATCAGATCATAATTTATAATGAAATTATTATTATGGAGTTAAAGAATGATGATGAGCAATAATAATTAATTTTTTTGTTAATTAATATAATTTAATATAAAAAATGTAAGTTAATTAATACACCAACCTGTTGAACACATGCACGCAAACACAGATAGATACAATAAATGGATGGCTGTATAAGTTGCTAATAAAAATACGCGGTTTCAAAGAGTGAAATGATTGAACGAGATTGAGAAAACGTTTTGCAAACGGATTATTCTTCAAGGATTATTTTATTGATTTTCAAAATCAAATTGGATTTGATTTTTTTGTTGAGGATCGATTGAAAAATGAAGATTGGAGATCACATCCAAAAGTGCACACTGCTAGCCAAAATGGATATTGTGCTTGGTGAGTGAGTGAGAATCCGTTTGGAGAATGCCAATTTGCTGATCTGGTTTTGTTTATCTGGTATTCGGAAAAATGGAATTCGGAATTTGATTTCAGGCATTCAACACGTGCTAGCCACAGTGCACGCAACAATCAAACGACAAAAATGCACCGAGAATGTATTGTTTTGGCTTGATGAGGAGCACAATAAAAATAACATTCACAGACCAAACACGATTCGAATGGTGCGGAGTGAATATAGTGTGTTGGTGTATTGTGTACTTGTCTCGTGATTTAAATATCAAAAAAATAACATCATCAAACAAACAACAAACATAAATTTAGAATGATCAAACACCAAACAACATAACAGCAAAACGATATCGCGCCAAACAAAATTTGTGTTTTGAATACAAAAAATATATTCAAAATTGTTTTACCAGAACTACTAAACTAGCAGCACCCTAACAAAAAACCTAAAAAAACAATATCCTAAAAACAATGATGCTTTTTTAGGTTTTTTTTGTTGGAAACACGAGTTTGACACAGACACGTTCACACGCACACCGTCTGCTGCTGTTGCTGATGATGAAATGAGAGATTGAGAATTCTCTCCATGAAGAAAGTGAATATTAACTTGTTCACTTGCTTGCTTTTAATATTTTTAAAAAAAACTAGCATTTTTTCTCATTCATAATAATTCACACATATACAAGAAAAAGATTATTCCAACATTATATTGCAATACTGAACATAACAACAGCAAAGAGAGAGAAAGAGAAATAGCAGCAACAAACAACAGGTATATGAGATATTGCAATGTATAGGTATACATTCAATTCATATTGCTTATTGCTATTGCTGCTGATGGTGGTCGTGGTTTTTATAATAAAGGTAAATGTTGAATGGCAAGTTATATTATTCCTGTCGTGTGTTTGTAAAAGCATATCTCCTGTACATGGTGTTTTTTTGGCTGGCTTGCTTGATTGAAACGACAAACAAAAACAGGTATTATAATTCACCACCAGAGACATACACGCCGACAAATGACAGTCCCCAAAAAAATATAAATCAAAAAAACATTTTTTTCCAGAAAAAAAATACCAATAAACAATCGAGAATTTATATTTTTTGGTCATTTGTTATGTTGTCATTTTTTCTGTTGGTCGGGATTTATTATCATTATCATTATTATTGTTATAATATTTTTATGTAATATTTTTGTTCAACAAAAACTAGATGTTTCCAGTTTGTGTTTTGTTTCGAATTGGACATCCTTTCTCTCATTCAGTGGCACTCTCTGGCTCAGTCAGTCATTCATCCATTCTCTCACTCAGACAGTGATAATGAAATTTAATAATAAAATATATGCTTTTCAATGTACCAATATGGGTTTCAAGGACAATGAAAAAAAAAGGTTGAAAAACTTATAGTAGAATTTTTGCAAAACAACAATAAAATAAGAATATTTGTGTACGCGCGCAAAAAAGCATTGCCGTGAAGCTAACTTTGTCTAGATTTAAAATGTGAAAGATTATGATATTATAATAGAATGATGATCAATGATGATTTGATTTGATGATTGATTAATTATGATTGTGATTAATTGATAATTTTTTGTGAGTAATTTTCCTAAGTGCGAAAATCATTCTCTTACTTGATTTATTAGTGTGTACGTATACCTAGGGAATGTAGTGGTGCATATGATGTTGTTGTTGTTTATGTGAACGAAATATATAAAAATGGTGCAACATTCGTTTATCAATTCAAAAAAAAACACATTCAATGCATGTTAATATAAACAACAACAACAGCACATTATTCCAATATAAACAACAACATTATTTTTGCATCTTCACACCATTGCTCAAACAAACTACATTCCAAAATATATTACATTCAACAGGCAATTCTGGCAATAGGGACAAGTGAGTTTTTTCAGTGCAATGGAAAATCCCGTATTTTTTATATGGAGAATTATAATAATCAATCATCATTTTTTGATCATCAAATGAACTCTCAATCTAAAGTATTTAAAAGCTTTATTTATGGATAATTTTAATTATTTTAATTTATTTATTTAGGTATCAAATCGATTGTGTGTGTGTTTGATTAATCAAATGATAAATCAATTGATCTGTTTATAATTTTTTGGACCTATTTAGCCTAAAAAAATAATTTTTAAATCAAAGAAAGTTAATTCAAATTTTAACCAAACAACTTTGGAAGAATTTTTTTATATTCAAGGCCGCTGGCCATCAGAGAGAGCTTACCCATCTGTTTTTTTTAATAAAAAGCAAACCAGCAGCCAGCAAGCAGCCAGTCAACCCTTAAGGTTTTTGTTTAAATAAATATTTTTAATTTGTCTGCTTCTTTTTTCTTTAGCTCTTTCTCACTTTAAAAAAATTGTCGTTGACGTAATCTTCTGGCATTTGCATTGGCACTAACTAGTTATATGCTTAGCATTATTTAATTGAAAATAAAATGTAAATCATTTACAAACACACAAACACACAGGTAATTGAGCACAATGCACAGGTAATTCAATGTGTTAACTCTTGTTTACTCTCCTTTTCCCCTTCTCAGAATTGTAAAAGAAATAACTTTCAAATATTCAAACAAAATAAGCTCCACCTGTTGCTTGAATAAGAATAAATTTGTGAATATGTTCGTGTGTTTGTTTGAATTGTTAGCAATATTACTATAGCAATATTATTATTATTTTTTCGTTGTTGGCGCCAAATTCTAATTAAATGTGAATTTCAAATTATTCATTAATTCACAATGGTTTGCATGCTTTAAATATAATTATGATTCGTTATTTGTGTGTGTTTGAGGCAAATGTAGTTTTGGAATGCAGATTGTCCTGTGCATAAAGAATGCTGCTGCTTGCCTGTTAGTCAGAAACAAGAGAAAGAGTTCTTGTGACTTGAATCGTAATCGATTCAAAAATTGATTGATAGATATTGCTGGTATTAACTCTTTCTTCTCCAAAAAATAATAATATTTTAGCAAATAATTTAGCCAAGTTGGGGAAGATATTTTGTTTTGTTTTTTGTTTTATTTGGCAACCAAAAAGCAATGAATTTCTCTTTTTTTTTACAAAAATCACAAATAAATCACTTTTTTCTTGCACTTTCTCAAACACAACATCATGTGACCTTTTTGGGCTGCACAAGCTAGCTCAAGCAAATACGCACACACACACAACCCCTTCAACCGGTTTGACAAAAAACAAAATTTAAAAAATAAATAAGAAAAAAACTGATTTATTTTCTTGTTAAAAACAAACCAAACAAAGAACAAACAAGTCAGGCACACACACACAAATATAATATGCTTTGGAATTTTTTGTTATTTAAAAAAATTCAGGTTTTTTCTCACTTGTTCGCACACAGGGAGACAAATTCCAAGAATTGTCCCCTTCCATCCACCACCAAAAAACAATCTTGTGCGGCAGTGAAGTTGACTTTTTTGTTTAGTTCATTTGTCTAAGTTGGTTCAAATAGCAAATCTCGGCGCCATCTTAATTTAACAAAATAAATAAATAACTTTTTTTTAAAAAAACTGCATGTCTGGTTGCAGCAACAGGCATTCCAATCGTCCTCCTTATCCTGCTGTTGTTGTGAAGGTATCACGGAGGCCGTATTCTAAAACACCAGCAATGTTCAATGCATTTCCAACATTCGATCACTGCCAACAATATCACATGACATAGACAACATTCAAGCCAGCTTTTCTTATTAGTTTTCTCCATTTAAAATCATATAAGATTATTATTATTATACTTGTGTCCAACAGTGATTTCTGATGCTTGTTTTGCTGATAACGAAAGATGCCGTCACATTCCAAAATTAAGAGAGAAAATGAAGAAGATTATTTATTTATCTTACCCAAAAAACTTTTCACTTAAACACAGAGAGAGAGAGACGATGGGGGTAGATGTTGATAACTCATTCACTCACTCTTTTTTTGATAAAATGAAATTTTAAAATACAAACAAAAAATTTATCTGTCATCAAACAACCTTTTTTAGGATTTTCTTTTGAAAACGAAAGAGAGAAAGAAGGGAAATTCTAGTTAATTAATAATAATTATAAAAAACAAATTCAGCTAGATATTTCAATAGAGAACAAGACAAGAAATCAGCATTCATCATTGCCCCTGGTGCAGGTGCACACAATGACAAACATGATATAAATCTTTTTGGTTGCTTGTTGAGAAATGTGTTGATTCAGGATTTGCAAACACAAAACAAGACAAACAACAATGTCACATGACACTTTTTTCATATTTAACAAAAAACTTACCGAATCATTTTGCAAAATTTCAAATATGATTTCAAAATTTGGATGATTGACCATTCTATCTCGGAGAACACCTGTCTACCGTCTAGCGAAATGTTCAGTGTCAATGAGTCAGGACATTTTCAATAATTTTGAATCGTTTATTAGATTGCCTGGCCAATATATCATGATGAATTGATCAATAATTAGAAAAACATTTACAAAAAAATTGTTGATTTGTAATTACAGTAAAAAAATTAATTAATTAGAAAAAAATTAATTAAACAACAACATTTGAACAAACAAACAGAAAATAAAATTTGTCCTGGCACTTAAAAACTATAGAAAAAATTGTTATTTTTGTTATAAAAAAAGATCATTGTGAACAAAAGCAACAAGTGTGCGGTGGTTACTGGTCGGATGTGACGTTGGTTGGTTGGTTAATAGTCGGCATGCTTGTTGAAATGTTTGATTGCTTGTGCTATTGTTGTTTGTTGTATTTGGTTGATAATTCTGCATGATAATGGCCCACTTGTGTTAGCTGAATGAGAGAGAAAGCTGCCTATTTTCAGGGTCAATCTCGTTGTTGTTGACAATCATCCAGCCAAAAAGACATGATGACTTGCCATTGAATGCTTGTTTATTGTTCCGTTACCTTTTAGTTGATTGATTAAATAAATAACACATTAAACAAATTCATTCAAAAAAAACATAGAGAAAGGGTTCAAAAACACTAATTCTGGTCAATGAATCAATTAAAAAATCCCTTTTACGAACCAACATTGTAAAAAAAAATTCCATCCGCAAAAGGTTAAAAACTTAAACAAAAAATCAAAATGTTTTTTTAAAAAAAATTAAATAATTTATTTTTTATAATTAATTAAAATTAAATAAAAAAGAATGAATTAAAATAAACGTGTAAAAAACAAAAAAAAAATTAAAATTATTTTTCTTGCAAAAACTATTTTTTTAAAAAAATCAATCAATTCCGAAATGCATACAGAAAAAAAGAATTATGTTCAAAGTGTGTCATTGGTAACACTATTTTGTAAGGCACTATGTGTGTGGTGGGTGTGTCTGTGGGGTGTGTGTTTGAATGTAAACGAAGCTCTGTCTATATCTGTGTGAATGATTTCATTTTCCAATAGCTTTCTTAAATGAATTTCTCATTGGATTTGTTAATGGTTTTAATGCAATGCTATTCATCATCATTGTTGGTAATGGTGGTGGTGGGGCTGGCCTACCTTGCTGTTGTTGTCCAATTTGGTTATCTTGGCCTGATGCTGTTGCTGGTCCATTATTGTGATTGAGTGCACTATCAGATATTTTGTTGGAATCATTGCCTTCAACATGTCTGAACTGGCTTGTATGATTATCACTATTATTATTATTATTCAACATAGATGATGTTGACACAAGATTCCCGGTTATGGGATTCATTTGTAAATCTTCGTAATGGTGATTGATCAAATTGTTGTTGCTATTGGAAACGATGTTGCCATTGTCACAATTGCTGTTCGATGCTTTAACCGAATTGCTGTTTCCATTGCTTCCATTGCTGTTTGAACTTTTAATGGTGTTGCTTGGTAGGACGTGTTGATTATTTGATGCTGCCACCGTCGTTGTCTTGGTAGCTGCTTGTGCGTTGTACAATATCGATTGGCCACTTTGTTGACTCATTTGTTCATCACTTTGATATTGGCCTGTTGATTTAATTACAAATTTAAAAAATTACAAAAGTCAAAATGGTTAAAAGAATAATATATACCTGAGTGATTACTATGATTTGTGCCATCGTTTCGGATGTCGGTTGGTTGCGGACCAAACAATCCATAATTGCGAATCTCACTTTTTTCATCCCAGTAGCACATAAAAGGTAATTTGGACCTAGCACCAGCACCAGTTTTGGAGCCAGCGGGCAAATCGTTAAAATTGGATGACAATATTTGCTCAGTGGCAGGTTGATTGTTGCCATCAAAAATATCATTCTTCAATCTTAATGCATTTGAAAATTGTTCATCGAAATTGCTTGGCAATGAAACAGCACCTGGCTGCTGTGAAACATGGCTTGGATTTGATAAAGGCTGTGACACGACACTGAAATCACCGGCCTCCACCGTTGTTTTGTTAATTTGTTGCAATTGCTCAGAAAATATGTAGTAACATTTCTCAGAGAATGAACTCTTCAAATTGATTGTATGGCAAATGTATCCTTCTTTTAGTAATTTTGATGCCAGTTTCTTGGCATCTTTCCTGTCATGCAATCCAGGGACGGAAGCATATAACCAATCAACGACATCTGAACCGATGAAAGCACTTGGAATACTGATCTTAAGCCACATTCGATCACGCACATCCAATCCAGAATTAGGACTAGCCATTGCACAAGCTATTGTCTCTAAATCAGACTCCATCGTTAATGGAGCCGACATTGGCAAACATTCTGCTTGGCTAGGAGCCACTGTCGAACCGGCAATGGCTATATTTTGACCAGATTTAAAAGAACTACGAAGAGGACTTCCAGGAACTAATGAACTCGTATCAACTGAGGTTGCAGACATTGGATACGAGTTGGTAGCGTTGGCAAATGACGCAAACGGAGTCGGCTGAAATATTTGTCGTTCTTGTTCGGGCAGGGATGAGGACATTTGGGAATTCACTAAAAAGTTGCTGGCAGTGGCAATATTCATTGGAAAGTTATCCAGATCTTCAATAATTAACATAATCAAACAAACAAAACAATTAAAGTTAGTTAGTTATGCAAGTTTATCAATGAGGCATCATCAATAAATCATACTTGTAAATTTAGCTCGAGCAGCTTCGGTGTGCGCAACCCACGCTCCTGGGTCGATTGGCCGAACAGGATCAGAACGTGGTATGGTGAAATGCCCTCGGGGGTGTGGATCCCAACATTTAGCAACCAACAGCTTAATAGGACCTGGCTTTTTCACTGCTTCTCGGATAACTTCCACAGCTTCATCATTGGTCAAATTTTCAAGATTGGTCTCGTTGACCTGTAGAATCATATCACCTGGTTCGATTCGCCCATCCAATGCCACTGCACCACCTTTTAAAATGTGACTAACATATATCCCACCATCACCTTTTTTGCTGGTTTGTCCGACAAGGGAAATTCCCAAATAGTTGACCGTATCCAAATTCAAGGTCACTTGTATGATGTTTAATGACATTGAACTTTCTGTTATTGAGCTTAATGATGATGTCTGGTGATAGATACACAACGTTGAGAAATGTGAAATTAAAAAACAAAAAGAAAACAATGATTGATTGGTTAATTGAGACATTGACAAATATAGCTGTCTGACATACCCTGCTCATACGATTTCTATTATAATATCCTTTTGGTTGTCTTCGTTTACGATTACGCCGAGCATATTGACGCGAAACACTGGTCTCTTCAGTGGTTGTCGATATTCTGGATGTATAATCCTCATAATCGTTATCATCATCAACGCCCGTGTCTAATAAATCATCATCGTCATCAGAGTTGACAAACGATGTTGATTCCATGTCTGATGTGAGCACTGATGAATCCATGTAATTTGAATGATGATGTGAATGATCATGTGCATGGTGTTGATGTTGTTGGTGATGATAATAGTAGCTGCCATTTCCAGCAGAACCACCAGCACCATGATGGCTGTTGCTGCCATATCGGTTACCAACAGCAGCAGCATATTTGTGATTACCACTTTTGTGCCAACCACGTCTTGAATCTATCCAGATCAACATTTTCAATGATTAATAAATTAAATTTAATAATTATTGTAAAAACAATTGTTTACTTGAATGGTGATGATGGTGATTGTGATGAGGATGACTTGTGCCACCATTACGTGAACTAATCATTGATTCCGTTTCTGTTATCGTTTGACCACAATGATCGGTTACACTTCCACTATTGCAAACAAAAACCATATTAAAATATATTGAAACATGGAACAAGTGAAACGCTTACTGAAAAGATGGTGGATGTGAATCACCAATCAGTCCATTTCTCTCGGCACTATTGTTATTGTTGTTTCGATTGTATGGCCCAGCTAAACGTCCGGTTGCCGATATTTCCGTCTGACATTGTGAATTGGTGCTGTCAGATATGGTCGACCCTTCCGTTGAGACAAGCTAATAAAACAAATCAATTTTATAAATCAGATAACTCGAAAATGATCGAATTGTGAGATAACCAAAGCCTCAATTGTTTTGCCTAACAGTTGCTATCTGTCGGGCGTGTGTTTTGGAAAAGGCTAGGTTTTCACACAAACAAACTTACCCAAGCAAATATTCTGTTTTTGAATGTTGGCAAGATGGCATTATCATCGAATATTTCTTCTTTAACCATTCCTACTTCTTTATCATAACTTTTGAAGAAGAATTTATAATGTGGACGTGGTAGCGAGATGGCCGCTTTAAAATCCTTGAGTTTGATGTTGGCCGTTGGTATTGATAACCGTACCAAATATGGTGTCTCTTCTTCGTCAATGTGATACAGAATACGGGTTTCATTTTGGTTTGATGATTCAGTTGATGATGGTGATTTGGGTGGTGGTGAGGATGGACTAGTAGATGAGGATTGTTGTTGATGAGGATGATCCAAAATCTGATCGTTGGCCACTGTTGATGCCGGTTGTTGTTGATTATTGTCCAATACTGTTGTTGTTGATGATCCGGCTTCACACGAATTATTATTATTATTCATCATTTTGGTTTAGGAGAAAACAGACAGACAAACACTGAATAAAAGAATCGTTGAGCATTGATGAACATTGCCGAAAAAAATCAGAACAATATGATTTAGTTGGATTTAATTAAACAAAAAAAAGCAATTTGTCATGATTGAAATCAAAACTAAAACAACAGATCAGTGTGATATCCATTCGCTCTGTGTCGATGAATTCGAGGTGTTTTTCTTTTGGTATCCACCAAAAAATTGGATCAACAAGCAGTTTTTTGGATCATTTTGTCACCAGAACAAAACACAAACAAAATGGTCAACCAAAAGTTGATATGCTCATTCAACAAGACACGAAGACACACACAAACAACAACAATTATCTTTAAAAAAAACAAGAAACAATGGTACAAAAAACAAAAAAAAAACAAAATCATTTATTTTAGAACACGAACAACTGGATACTCTTTCATATCCAAAAATATAAATCCAACACAATGATGATGATGATGGTGAATTTTGTCTTGTTTTCTCGTTGTTTTTTCTTGGTGAAAATATTAATCCACACAAACAAACAAAACACACACACACACTCAGAGAAATAAATCCCAAAAATATTTTGTTTTGTTTTCTCAATGAAAAAAAATATTTTTCAGGAGTTGAAGAAAAAATGGAAGAGAAAACAACAACAACAAACTTGATTTTAGACAAAATATAATGACGCTACATTGTACAATAGTGGCAGCACATGGGTCTTTACTTGGTCAAAAACTTATTTTGTTGTTTTTTGGGTTCCTTCACACGCATACAACAACACACACACACAACAGACAAGATGCCTTGCGAGTAAAAATAACATAGCCAAAGAGAGTGTGTGTGTGCTAAACCACTACCACAAACCAAGGGATTGTCAAACCAGAAAAAAAACCTGCGAGAAAAAATGTCTGCTTGAAGCATTGTAATTCAATGATTTTATCAGGAATTTTTACCGTTTTTCTGTGATACAGGATTGCTACTGTTTTTGAGGGAAAAGTTTACAGAAGTTACACAAATTTTTTGGTTTGGTTTGTTTTCTAAATATTTGGTTGACAATTGCATAAGGCTAGATTAGCTTGTGATTGATTGATTTTGGAATTCAAAGAATTCCTTGGAACCGGGATCGATAATTATACGATTGTTTTTTTAGTAATTGAATCGCGTAATATGAGACAGTCTTGCAGAATGTATGTATATGGCAGCAAAAATGGTTTTATTGTTTTGTGAAGGCGGTTGTTCGGACAACAAGTTTTCTAACAAGTTTTAAGAAGAAACAGGCCTCAAAAGTGAATGGATGAATGAACGAGAGACAAAACAAGAGAAGAGAACTTTCATCCCTGTTCTGCTGTTATGGTGATGCTTATACATTATTTTGCCCCGTTTCGCATCTTATTTTGCCCCCGTCTTCTGGCTGACTGCTGACTTTTGACTTGGCGACCGACCGACTTAAGTTATGTTAAATATCAATGCGACTTGTCGGCAGCCAGACCCTTTTTTCTCTTTACATAAGAACTTCATCATCTGCTGAACTTCAAACTCTCTCTCACTTGTTTTTTTGGAAAGTTGGTCATCAACGGAAAGCAACAAGATAAATGGTTTAGTATGTTGCCACCCGAAATGGCCACAAATGACCACCGAGAGATATCTTTTTTTTTAAAAAAAATACCCAAGAACATTGAACTTTTCAACAAGAAGAAAACAAGACATCGTGATCTATTTGTTGATTATCGTTAGTTGGTCGTGGTCTTGTGATGATCATCGTAATCATCATCAACCTTAACCACTTTAAGCAATAACATTTTGTTTAGTTTTAATAGTGCTTATAATAATAATTTCAAACAAAAAAACTAGCCAGCTGTTTTAGTATTTTTGAGCGGAGTTAGTGAAAATGATGATGAATGAGAACGGATTTATAGTGTGTGTTGTATATATCGGCATCGTAAATCGCTTATCGTATTGAAGCTAGCACCACCAAGCAAGCCATTGATTATGCTTGCTTTGGCTTGCTTGATTTTGATCATCGATGATCATTTATTCGGTTAGTCAGCCAGCCAGATTATGTGAGAGAAAGAGCAGTGTCGTGCCACCAACCAAAAAATCTTCATCGTCATTGTGTGTTGGTTTGATTTCATAAAAAACACTATTAAATATGGGACATAACCGGATCATCTGGCTCATTTTTAATGAGCCACAGACATTCATTCAACAAGGTAATGATTGATTATTATTTGGCTTATTGGCTGCCTGGCTTGGATAATTGCCATCGCTACCATTCAATAAATGAAAATTCAATGGTTCGTGCCATTGATTTTGATAACCTTTTTTTTAAAATTTCCTTCCGGCAAAGAGTTAAAATCATAAAAAATGATATATTTACACAAACCTTTTGGGAATTGTTTTGGAGCAAGCCATGTGATATCTTGTCTATTCAATTCATGTTTTTATGTGGATTTTAAAAAAGAAAAAAATTAATTAAAAAAATAATAAGTGAAGCGGATTTAACAAAAAAATAGTGAAACTTTCACCAACCAGAAAAAAAACAAATAAACTTGGTTTACCTTTGGTAAATTCTTTTTTTAAAACCCACATTTTAAACATATGAAATGTCTATTTTAAACTTGTAATCACGTGTGATAGATCGGACATTTCATACTTTTAATTATTTAATTATTTTACTTTTTTTTAAATTTTCAATTAATTTTGATGTTGTTTTTCTGAATCAAGTGAAACAAACAACAGGATATATAATGGAGCATGTTTGTCTTAAGCAACTTCCTAAAACAAACAAGATTTTTATAGAGAGGCACATTGTTTAATTAATCATGATTGTTAATCATTATATTAATTTGGTGCACAATTAGTTAATTTTGTTTTTTTACAATTTTTTTGGGTAAAAAAAGAAGAAAAAACCATTCATTTTTTTAAAAAAATAATTTTTTTTGATTAAGATTCATTAATTTTTTAAGGAATCAACTTTTTAAAAAATGGATTCCTTATCATTTTGTTTTGTTTCGTTGGTTTCTAAATTTAGATTAGAAATCATTCACCAGAAATAATTCATGAGATCTGAATCACGTAAAATCAAACCAAAAATAATAACGAATAGTTGGCCAAATTTTTTGCGAATCCGCCTGCTTGGTTGGTGGGACGATTATATTTTTTAATTTGATTGATCTTGAAATTGATTGATTGATCGATCGATCTATAACGATAACGATGATGTTTTTAGCAATTTATTTTAACAAGCACACATCTGCCTACACCGAATGCTGCAGTGTGAAGACACAGCCAAAAAGAGAGAAACTTGTTGAAAATCAGCATCGTTGGTTTAATGGCTCTATCTTGTGATGAACAATCAAATTAACCACATTTCTTTTGATGATCATTCAAACTGTTACAGCCGTCATTGATGCCTGGCTAACGACGGATGATCTATTTTTTGTTGTGTTAGAAAAATAATATTCAATTTCAATTTGTTTATTATTTATTATCTAAAAAAAGAAATCAAACCTTTCCGTTTCTGAATGTCCATGATGATAGCGATGGTGATGTTTATAACGATGAAATGTGAGCCGTTTGAATGTTTTGCTAGTGCGTTTCCTGTTTCTGTTTTGATTGAATACTAGATGTCCTTTTGAACATGATGTACATGATGAGGTTGAATGGGCATCATGTTCCAAAATGCATGGACATGAAATTTGATTTGGCGGCGGTTTCCGATTCTTGTTACGATATTCCGGACGTCGTTGAAGTTTGCATTTTGGATTAGGATGATTGTTTGTATTTTGCTGTTTGTTGCTTTGGTTGAATGTTATGGTGAACTTTCTCACAGCTTTGAATGAAGAACCAAAATTAAAATTAACCCGTTTGCTGCTGTTGTTATTGGATTGGTTATGGTTGTTTTTTGATGATATGTTAGATTTATGGTTTTTGAACAAGGAACCATTTTCATGTTGAGCTTCTATATCGTTCTCCAATGGCATTTGCTCCTGTTGGACTCTGGTAATGAATTGGAAATATTGTGGACAATCATCAACATGCTTGCTGCTGTTAAGATTGATGCTGCTTTCGTTATGTGCAATATGCCGCTTGTCACGTTGTGGGGTGCTGGTATCAGGTGCAGTTTGTTGAAAATTGATCATGGTCAGTTTTGTGGTAGCTCCATTATTCTTTTGTTTAATTGTTTTTGATTTATTATTATTAGCTGGCTTGAAATCTCGTTGTTTGAATTGTTGGATTGGTTGCAGATGTTTTGGATCGCTTTTCTCATCATCCGAATACATAAAACAGCACAGATATCTTTTGAAATATGTTTGGATATATGTTCGTATTCTAAAATTTATGATAAACAAGGTTATTTGATTCAACAGAAACAGATTAATAGACAATCAAATTATAACAGACCTTCGATTCATGGCAAACAATATAACTGGATTAAATAATGAATTGGCCATGGCAAACCAATAGAATGCCAGGTAAATATGTTTGATTCCAGGCGTACGGATAAGCGAAGGCCACCAATAAATGCCAATGAAATAACAATGGTAAGGCAGCCAACAAAGTGCAAATACGCTTATCACTTTGGCAAACAAGTCAAAAATAAAAGACAAGATAAATGCCTAATTTAAATAGAATATGAATGAAACACCTACCACATATCAACATGCAAACAACTTTTCGTTTGGAATTGATTAGGGTGGGCTGTGTCATTGTGCAATACGATTCGCCGATATGTTCGCCTGGCCATAATACTCGCGACATAAGGACCAATGCGACAACCATTGTCAACACGGGAATTACGTAAAACATTATCAAAAATGCCCAATTGTATCTGTGTGGGAGATGACGTTTAGTTTAATTAAATATTTCATCAAACAATCTCATACAAGAACTCGTAGGTCGAAAAGCCGGATACACCATCCGGCCAACGCATTATGCACAAGGTTCGAACAGGACGTTGGTTAAATGGGGCATTCTTTTGTGGTTGTTGATGCTGGCCAAATGATACTTCAGCCGGTTGTTCAACGATTCGATTCTTTTCATTAGAATGATTGGAAAGAGTTGAAGGTAAACGCAAACTGGCTAGCAGATCCAACAGAAACCAGGAATGTGAGCTGTCCAATATCAAAGAATGGTTGTTCTTATTTGAAGTGGAATTATTTTCAAAATCTGGTTGTCGTTGCACGAATTCAGCATTATAATTAGAGGGAGTGTGGTTGATCATGTCTTCCAGTGAACCGGCAGACGAAGAATAAATTTCAAATGGAAAGAATGGTTTATTCTGCATCATTTCCAGTGATAATCCTTGTTCGTTTAGTGATGAGGGCCATGGTCCAGAATGTTGGTATTCAATGCTGCTTTCAGATGGCGCAAACAAATCCTGTGTGTCCGAATAAATCAATGGTGGTAATGAGAAAATAATGGACAATGTCCAAATGGCTCCAATCGACAAAAGAAAACGGCGCTTAGTTTGACGTGTTTTCAAAGGATGTACTATTGCGTAATAGCTGAACAATAACAGGAAAATGAGAAATAAAAGAATCATATGAATTATTTTACAATAATACAACACATTTTTAATGAATTATAAATAAAATCATCATCAACATCATCTTCATTTTCATGTTCGGGGGTGCTCATCATCATGCTCATCATCTGGCATTTGCGTGAGAATTATTTTTCTCTTGAAAAGCATCTTCCTAAACCAATTCTTCCTCAAAAAAAACATAACATCTGTCGTTATATTTCCACTTTTGATGAAAATACATAATTTTTATTTGGTTCAAGAGGAAATCCAAAATGCTACTTTTGTTGTTGTTGTTATTATTAAAAAATAATTACGGTAATTGAATTCAATTCATTAATAAATTAATAATATGATTTTTTGAAGAGTTGCAATTATTTCAAGTTTTGCAATTATTTTGTAATGTTTCTTTCTCAATCTTTTTATGTGAATTGGTTGAATTGAATAATAGGAATGCTCAGCAGTATTCTGCTGATTATTGCAGAATTATTATAGAATCTTTTTGTCCATCAAGAATGGTCTTTCATCTGAACCATAAAAAATAATTATAATTTTTCTAATGATGAGGAAGATGGTCATCATTAAGAATAACTTGACAATCAAATTTCTTTTTTTTAATCTCATAGAACCATAAAAAGGAAGGTTCTTATGGTTAATTAATACTTCAAACACAACTTAATTTGACCTGTCTTGACCTTGGTGATTGTAACGGATGTTATTGTTTGTTGTTTATGTAAGAGGACCAAGTTTGGAAATTGTTTTGTTACCGATATAAAAAAACCAAATATTTGATTGCGAATCATCATTCTCAAGCATCCAACCATAAAACAAATATAGATTCCCCTACACACAAATCACTCATTTATTCAGAGTTGGTTAACCAAATTTTGCTTGTGTGTGTTTGTCTGTTTGGTTAGCATTTGCAATGCCAATTTTGATTGGTAAACATTTATTCAGTGCATTTCAATCCAACAAAATCCAATCAATCAATCAGCTTGTCTTAGTCTCCGTAATGATGGTGTATTATTTTCTAAATGATTGCATAATAATAATACCATCATACTAATCATCAATAATCACCAACGTCAGCGCATCATCATCAAAAAATCACTCCGGTACAAAGTGATTGAAAATATTGAAATAAACAACTTACAAACAAACAAACAAACAACGTACATAACATAATCTGTTATTTTGTACATAATTTCTTAGATACTTATAAATTATATTTAAAAAATGCGTTTACAGAAAATAAAGTCCATTATAATTAGCTTTTGTTTATGATGATTTCCTACTAAGCAACACTTCTTTCAATACATAAATCAATCAATGAATAATTAAGTGATCTAATTATTCAAATTGTTTGATTGTGTTGAATGCTGTTGCATCAGCATTGTCTTTCCTGGTGCATTATAATTTATTATTCACATTTATTTTCATTGGATTCTTAGGTGCATCTTTATTATTAGTCTCCCGTATGATTGGATAAGCATCTAAAACAATAGCATCTTATGATTTTCTTATGGAATCACATTTTATTATTTATTTATAGATAGCGATAATGTTATCATAAAAATATAATATGACTCACTCACATAGATAATAGCTATAGGAATTATATTGCACAAATGGATTTTATCTCTCCAATGAATATTTTTTATTGGGCATTTGTCTTAAGGGCAAACAACTTTCTCTTTCTGGTTGTTTGTTTGAATATGAATTCAACCATGGGAATTGGATTATTGCAATCCAAACAAAATAAACAATCCCCCTCAAAAAAAACAAAAACGCCCATGCATATGCAAATTATGTTTATATTCGTGACTTTTTGTCGAGTATCGTTTTTATTCTTTGGTACATTCAACCTTTATTATTATCACTATTATTACAGGTTACTGAAGCTGAAAAAACACATGTGTTCCAAACAACAACAAGAATTTCCAGGTAAAAATAATTTAGCAATTACACATATTCTATGGAAAAAAGCTGTCAGGTTGTATTAGTGAATGTTTTATTCTTTTTTGTTTATTGGAAGCCATTCTCTCATTCTGCATTTATTTCTTGGAACGGAAGAAAGCAAGCAAGCAAGCAACCGTGATTGGTGTGTGTGATTGAAGTCGATCCATCCCAAACATAAAACAGAAGAGTTGTACCAGAAAACAAATTTGCAACTAGAAAAAGAAACAGACCAGAACATAAAGAGAGAAAACGTCCTTGTGAATTAAATATTTAGAGAAGAGAGTGTGTAATAGAATGATGATGTTCTCTCACTTTGTCTGTTCAATCCAGAACATCCGCATCATCAGCATTTCAATCAATATTGGTGAAGAAGCATAGTTGTTTTTGTATGGAGAAATGTGTTTTGTACGCATCTAGCAATATGCCAACAGCAAAATACAACAACAGAAGAGTGTGCAATTTGCTATTGCAGCAGCATAGCATCATCATCATAACACCCTGACAACCAAACAAGCAAACAAATAACAAAAATCACCTGAATAAAGCTTGTTACCTGTTACCTGTTATTGAAAGCAACTAACTGAATAAAGAAAGAGATGAAGAGGAAATTATTTGAAATGTGAAAGTATGTGTGTGTGTATATAATGTAATCATTTCATAATAATCAAAAATCAATCAATTGAAAAAATAATATTAGAATAGCTCGCGCGAAAAATGTGCTATTTGTCCCAAAGAATTGAATACAAGCCAAAATGCATTGCAGGGAAGCTAACTTTAACAATGACTAATAGGCATAAAGAAAAAATGGAAAAAGTTTTTTGTTCACGCTGTAACAGAATGATTGAGCACATATGCACAATATTTTTTGTGTGTGTGCTCAGCTGTTGTAATCAACGCACAGGTAAAAAAACGCATAAAGAAAACAAGTTAAAACAACAACCAAAATAAAGACAAAAAACGATATGCACCAATGGAAAAGAGACAAACAACCTAAAAAATTATCATTATCGGTCGGTTGGTGGTGTGATTATTAATATAGTTTTGTTGATAATATTAAAATATAAGAGTTCAAAAAACGTATTTTGTTGAGCAAACCTTGAGATTGATTGAATTATATAAAGAGAGAGGGGTATATCTCTGCTATATCTGCTATACATCTGGTTATGTCACATTTCAACCAGATAATTATCATTTATTTAGCTATGCTTTCTTACTTGGCAACAAGCGTTTCTTTTTTATTTGACAAACTGACCTTAAACATATTTTTTTTCTTTTTCTCTCTTAAATGCTTGCTTAAAAGCTTCCTTTTTTGTTGGACGTTTGTTTTTTCAATGTCTTGAGGCATTGTTTAAATGAAGGAGACTGTGAGAGAGAGCTAAAAGAGTAATGCATGATAGCATTGTGTTTTGTGTTTTGGTGTTGTTGTTGTTTGACTTTCATAAAATCAGTCACTCAGTCAATGAGTTAGTGTTTCAATGTTGATTTTAAAAAAACGAAGCCATCATCATGATTCTATTGAACATTGCACACATTCACTCAATTCAATTATTATTAAATGAATGCTTGGTTATAATATTGAATAACTTATGCTTGATGATGCTTGTTTATTGCTGACTGACTGCTTGCTGCTGCCAAAATATAAAATGACAGAGAACAGGCTGCAACCTCTACTACAACTAAATGGTTTAATAATACGCATAGGGAAAGGATGCGAGAGAGAGAGAGAGAACATTTAAAAAACTGATCTTCTACGTCGTATGTTTTTGTTGTTGTTGGTAATTGTGTAAGGTAGTGTTAGTGTATGTATGTATGT
The DNA here is from genome assembly GCA_028571105.1 of Tragopan temminckii. Lineage (NCBI taxonomy): Eukaryota > Metazoa > Chordata > Aves > Galliformes > Phasianidae > Tragopan > Tragopan temminckii. The sequence goes on from JAOWBP010069413.1 coordinate 36,974, forward strand.
ATGTACAAGTGCTTATCACACAAGTCCAAAACAAACCATCTCATATTCCCTAATGAAAGAAATCATTTTAAATCAAGTTAAAAAAGCCCTGTTTTGTTGTTGTTGCTATAAGTTGATAATAATTGCGTGAATCGTAAATCGTCAAACAAAAAATATATCTAACCAAAGCAGCAAATTGCAAAATCATATTACAACAAAAAACTTATAAAGAAGAATAAAAAGAACCAGTGCAAAACTCAACTGTATTATTACAAGAAAAATCAATATAACCAATAAACAACCAAAGCAAGCTTCTTCAAACTTGTCAAATAATAAAAACAATAGTGTTTTCATATTGAAATCGATTTTGATTGTGCGTTTGTTTGTTTCTTTTATTATTAAATTTCATAATATTGTTATTGTTGTTAAGTTTGTGACATTTTTTTTGACAATTCAAGATGGCCAACGTTCGAGCTCAATCAGCAATCAATGAATGTTTCATCGATAGTCATGCCTGTGATGAAGGAGATTTTGAATTGGTTGTCAATGACAACAACCATATTAATAAACAAAACTGCCACCGAAACCAAGTCGTCCAACGGCCAAAATGGACAAGCCCTAGCACCAACTACCAGCACCATATCAATCAACACCTGGTTCGAATTATTCAATTAGAGAAGCTAATATTTTGCACCATTTTCCAATTGATCGAAACTTATTATCGACCTATTGTGAATTGGGGAGGCACTGCCAATAACAACCACAATAACCACAAGCATTTCACTAATAAGAATGCTTCGTTCAACTCTGGGACGATGAGTGATGCTGGCAATCAACCAGACAACAAAAATATGAATTATGAAGCAAGAGACCAAGCCAACGAATGGTATGTGCAGTATCGAATGCCAACCAAACGAATACACGGCTTGGCTAAAGCTTACAAATTGGAATTTGAGAAACGTTTCTCAGTTCCAAAGCAAACCACGTCCGACGTATGTTCATTAGAGCGTATTGAATTCCTGAGCGCATTCCATCGTCAATCGGTTGATTGGCAGCTTGTATTCGCTTCTATATCAGGATTTCCGTCTGCCCGTTGTAGAAACCTGGCAAATGAACTGAATTATGATTCATTATTTGACATGGAAGATGCTATTACGCAATCAGCCATATTGCTGTCAAATGCTAGAAAACATTGCGATTTGATTGATAGATTGATGCTTCATCAGGAATCAACTTCAAACAACAAAACATATCAACCAACATCGTCCACCACCACCACCACAAACAACGGAGGCAGCCAAGATTTTGAGAAATTAATTCGTTCAGTTGAAGATTTGATTCAAAACAAACAAGAACAAATCAAACACTTGGAATGCCTTTTGGAACAAATACAAAATGATGATCAACAACGGTCACCAACAACACCATCTAGTCTTATTACAAATTGGTTTTTCAACAAACCAAAAACAACAACAGCATTGCCAATTCATACCAAACATGGTCAAGTAGTTGATGGGTTTGATGAGGAAGACATCAAACAAGCACCAACCACCACCACCAGCCCAACCATTGATCTCAAAACTAGACTTAAAAATGAACAAATCCAATTGAAAAAAGAGATGGATTCTTGGGAAGAATTTCTTGATGTTATCAACATTTATAAATATTAATCCATACTTCCATGAAATATTATCTCTATACGGTACATAAAAAACACAAACAACAACAAGAAGCGATATAAACCGTATTATTTACTTGCTGGCTAATAGTATGTTTGTTTTTGATTGTCATTGACATTTCACGAATTCAAGATCAAGATGAAAAGGAAAAAAATGACGTGATTAAAACACATAAAAATATATTGCAGTAAATCAATCATTTTTCAAGATATTTCTCTTACTCCGCCTACTCTTCCCAATAATAAAACTTTTTATTATTAATGTCCCTATTCAATATGGTTTTCTTATTCTTAAACAAACATTCACCAGAAAAAACTTTTCAAAAAAATTGTATAAGAAATCTTTAAAAAATTGATATTTTTTATCAGATTTTTTTGTTGTTGACTAGTTCAAAAACAGTGCTTCCATTTTGCCACTGAATTTTTTTTTTCATTTTGTTAAATTTTTTTTGTATAAATTTAATACACATTTTAAATTAATTAAAAGTAATAAAAAAAGACGGTTGAGAACCACTTTCTTGAACACAATCCACCATCAATTTATATAGATTTTTTTGAAATTTTCCAAAAATAAAAAAATTGTTGAAAATTTGAAAAAAAATATTTGAAATGCTGGACAATGTCCATTAGAAACATACCGATCAATAGAGATGAGCATCATGGTCGATACTGAAGAAACAATTGTTAAATTAGCAATGAAATTATTGGCAATGCAATAGATCTTGCCAAAAGGCCAATGTTGGTGTAACATGAATACAAAATTAAAGCTTGCATTGAATGTGACAGATAAAAAATCTGATAATGTTAAATTGATTAAATATTGATTCATTATGTTACGCATCATTGGCTTGGTGGATATGATCCATATGATCAATAGATTGCCTATTGCTGCAAACAATACCATTGGATAAAACAATAGTGACCATATTAACGTTTCCGTAAATGAGGCAAACAATTCTGATCGATCGTCACGTTGATTAGTGACCTGATTAATATGCGTTCCCTCATATTCATCATCACCATTCACTAAATTTGGTTGAAATTGATCACCAGGATGATGTTGATATAATTGAACATTGTTTCTCATATGCTGGTTTGGCGGTAAATCACTTTGTTGGTTGAATAATAATGTTGATGTCGTACTGCTGCTGGTAGTAGTTGGTGATGATGAACTTGTTTGATTAATTTGTAGATTATTTGTTGGTTTAATGGTGCTAGCCATGGTTTTGTTAGCTAGCGTCAACATTCTCACTGAATCCACAGGGCTTGAAATATTAAAATCAGGATCCTTATGCAGAAATCCTTGTTGGCTGAAAGCAGCCTTGCCACCAACAACGGCCCAAATTATGAACAATAGGAACATGTTTTTTCTTGAAAATGGATTGGTGTGCTTTATGAAGAATTCATCCAACAATATTCACTAGCATGTTGGTTAGTGTGTCGAGTCTGGTGCTGTATCACTTATTACGCAATCAATTCAAATTCAAGTTTTTTTAAAATAAAAAAATAAAGCTATTCTGAAAATGAATGAATGTTGATATCTGGCTGTGTGGTAAACTGGGTGAAAATGAATGCTTCAGATGCTGATTTTGTACATCATTTGTTATTTTGGTGATGTTTTTTTTTTGGTTGGTTGGTTGGGTGTGTATGTCGAGAAGAAAGCATGTAGAACAAGACAAAAAACAAGTCGAAAAGACGATATTCAACCAAACGGAAATGTTTTTTATATGCCAAAATAAATGTTTTCGTCTTTGTGATGGAATGATGCTCGATGTGTGCTGTGTCTGCTATGAACAATATCTAACAATAACCAGAAAAAAAGAAAGAAAAAACAACAAAAATAGAATATTCAATTTCAATTGAACAAAATAAAACCCCATGAACAAGAACGTGAGGGAATGATTTTTTATTTGAACACACAATAGAATTCGTTTTAATAATAATGATGATCATGGCGATGATGTCTTACCCACATATGCTTGCTTGCTTACAAGGAATATTCCCCATTCACAATCCTTTCTCACAATTTTGGTGTCATTTTGGATTTCTTTCTTTTTTATAATAAACTGTTTTTTGATAGGACTTTGCTAGGTTTTGTAATCTCAGATCAGACAAGATGAATCCTTGGGAAATTAGTTGAAACTCTTTCATTCTACTTCGTTTCACTTAATTTACCCTACGACTTTTAAACGGATCGTTGATTATTATTTTTTATTTTTTTAGGCTCTTCTTATTTTTTTAGGGATTCAAATCTGGAACACTGTAACATGACAGTGAATATATTAGCAATTAGATATTCTCTCTTCCCAGATTCAATAATAAGAGCTTTCAAATAGAAATTAACATTTAAAAGCTTATTGGCAAAAAAACGGGTAGAGACACTTTCCTATTGCGAAAACAACAATGCTCGCCATGTGTCAAATGCCTCTTGCCAAACAAAAATCTTTATCCCTATTAGAGATTCTCTTTTAAATATTTTAAAAAAAAAATATTTTTGTTGAAAATCCAGAACCTACGCAAACACTGAATTATGAATTACGAATTACCATTCCAAATGCATATAAATAATTTTGTTGTTGTTGTTGATCAGATTTCTTTAGGAAAATAATTTTATTTTATTCTTTTTTCCAATATAGGATTATACAAATACAGGGTAACGGTGTTTACGAAGATGTAATTTTATATTTTTCTGTGTATTGCTACATCAGTGAATAAGCTTTATTTTATAAACTAAACATTTCAAGATTTCAAATTCCTTTTTTTAAATCTAAATATAATTACCTGACCTTTAGTTCTAAGAGAGAGAGAGAGCGAAAGGGTTGACAAACTCATACACAGGAAAACTAAAGTTTACCTGTAATGAATCTGTTGTGAAATGTTGATGAGAAATGATGAAAATGAGAAATGTAGATTGAAATATCCTACCTGGTGTGTTATTAAATATCTAGCATAATAATAAACTTTCATATAATAACTAACAAATAATAACTATTGCAGCCATAACGAATAAAGCCTAACGAATATAACCAGAGGCGGCAGCTGTACCTAGTTAATGTTATTCTTTCTTTTATATATAATTCTATTATTTTCAAACCTGAGAGTCACAAAGATTTAATTTAGACTTTGAAAGGGAATTCTCTCTCTTGATGTGTATTTCATTGTTATATTGTAATTTGTCATTTATAAATGATTTATTCTGTATCCAATTGCCACAAACAACAACAGCAATAACAATAGCTCGCATCACAATGGTAAATGAATTAATTTTCAACATGCAAGTATAAAATGTCACCATTTGAACAAAATGTGATAACAAACAGATATAGAGATGCGCAAATGATGATTCACATAAAAAACAATTTTATAAACCATGAAAATGTTCATTTGATTGTTATGAAACAAATACGGAAACACGCAAACACAATTGCATTTTGGATACAAGATGTTGATTCCGGCTAAACAAGGCTGCACTATTTGATCCGATCATTCGATACAAATTATCTTGTTTTTATGTTGATGTCTGTGTGTCTGTTTGTTTAATGGTCCTTATTCACACTGGATATCTTTATTCAAAATGATGAAAATTCTAGACTGATCCTAGACTGCTGCTGTGTCCTTGATGCGCTCACCAGAATTATGGAGCCAGTAATGTTGTTTATGATAGTAAAGGACGGCAATATAACATGAATAATCAAATTAAAATTATACATTCGGAAACAAATGAAGCTACCAGTAAAACGAGATCACACACACAGAGAAAAAACAAAATGGCAACCATCCAGAATGAACAAAAAAACAAGAAACAAACAACAAGAAAAAAAACAAAGTAAATGGAAAGAATATATCCTATTCCTATTTCTAAATTATATTCTTATTGATTGATCTTCTTATTGCATTTTCATTGTATTATTTGAATTGCAATTCCATCATCACCAACATTTATAATAAAACAAGCATTATGAATGTTCTTTTCTGAAGGCAAAAACAGAGCAACACGGCAAGCGAATGAGACAGAGACAGAAAAAATATGTATTATTATTTTTCAATTTCCATAATACAGCACACCGTATAAAATATTTGTTTTTCTTATTATTATTTAGTGTATATTTGTTGAACAGAAAAACAACACATCCATTATGGAAGACACGAGACTATGCCAAAATAGAAGAATATTTTTTGGTGTGCCATTTTGCTGTGTACACATTGCACACAAAACAACGTCATTCTGTGTGCTATATCAATAGATCAGATTGGCAAAACAGAGAAATAGAGCTGTCAAATCACATTATCAATTTGTACCATTCTCATTCTCATTCACCGAAAGTTAACTTCTCTGCATTGAATTTTTTTGTTTAGAAATTCAATTGATAGCGTGTTTCTGGTTTGAGTTTGATAATTTTGTTTTTTTGAAAATTATTTATTTTCATTCAAGTAAATATTTTTAATATTTTTAAAAAAAATTTTATTTACAAAATAAATAAATATGGAAAAAAATGTTTTTTTTCTCAAAAAAATGATTTATTGATAAATGATTGGGTGCATTCTTTTGAAAAAATATGTTAGCTGTTGACACTTTTAACAAATTTGTTTTGACATAGACTTCCCTATTTTGCAATCAAATCTTTCATATTTTATACAGCATGTCTTGTATGGCAATAAAATGTCCAGAGGTTAAACAGGTTACTTAGAATTATCATTGAGAATTGTCCATTGGGATATTTGCTGTTGTTGTCAGGTTTGTTTATGTTAGGTCCGCGTGAAGAAGGATTTCTCAAAAGGATTGTATCCTGTGATAATATAGCCAAAGCAAGCAATTCAATTCGACAATAACAACAGCAAAAATTTCACAATAATTAATTCCTTATGGGATTCTTTTCTGGATTTTTAGAGTTGTGTGCGTGATTGTAAACAACAACAACATCTCGAACATGCTCTCCACTCACTCTCAATAGTCAAGTGGATACAGATAATAATACTAATAATAATAAGCCATACTGGATGAATGAGTATAATATAATATGGCCTACTTGCAAACATCTCTTGTCGCAATATTTCTCATTCAATTCATCCATTCAAGTGAAGCGTACAAAAAAAAATTTCTATTTCCATATATATTTCTGTATGATTCAAATATGGTTCATTAATTCAAGCTTTTTCGCAGCCTGTGATTGCGTAAATGTCTCACCGGTGTGTCAGTCTCTTTGAGTGTGTTAGAGGATGCCCAAAAGGTAAAATGTAAATAGCATAACAAATGCTTCTTTGTCACATATTTCACACGGTTGCAACGAATTTTCATTAACAACTAGAAACGATATTTGTTTGTTTGTTTGTTTATATTTTATTTGACTGCGCCAATCGATCAATCGATCAATCAATGAAAACCTAAACCCGGGGCCTAATTTATCAATGTCGATATAGCTATCATTTCCCGTATTTGCATTCAAGAGAAATTCGATCAATTAATTGTAATCGTTAAATTTTTTCTGGTTTCGTAATCCCTTGCTGATCAAAAGGATTCTTATTCTTAGAAACTTCTTTTGTTCCAACAAACTCCAATGGATTCTGGTGTTTTTTTTTGTTTATGCAATCGAAAAGGTAGACACTGGTGTAGAGCGAGACATAAAGAAATTTGCTGAAATAATTTTAGAAACAGGCACAACAACAAAAACTAAGACATGAATTATTATGTAATATACATGATACTTTACAACTGAATAAAAGGGTTAAAAAAAAGTTTTTTCTGCTAAGTTTTTGAAAACATGTCCGTTTCAACATCTCATCATTATTATCCATGAAACACAGAATCAACCAGTTTTGTGACTATTGCAACAAAAATGTCTGAAATTGCTAGGAAAAAAATTCAGTATAAACTTGGTTAACAAGCTAAACAAACAAACTGCATTCGGAAAATAAAAGTCAGCTTGTCTGCATTGCTTTTTGACGAACATATATTTGCTTTTAGAAAATTTATAGCAGCATGTTTTTTAGGAAAAAAGTATTCAAACAGAAAAAAAAGAATTGTGTCAATGATTTTTTATGAGAAAATTAAAATTGATTGAATGGAAAAATTTATATAGGACAGATCTTCTCATTGGGAAAAAATATAATCAAATTCAATAACCGGAATAGCCAAACTAAACACACAAAAACAATGTAAAAAACAAAAGAATCAAATTGCAATTGTTGAAATTGAATTAAGCATAAAAATGAAGTCCTGGATATTCTGCTCTAGGAAATTTTTCCATAAATAAACTTTTTTCCTATTTATTCCGAAAAACGCAGCCAACAAACCTGCCTAAAAAAGCCCCAAAAAAATCTTGTGGCTTATCAAGTGTAGGCAAAGAGGGATTGAGACAGTAAATAAAAGGGTAAAAAATAACCAGGCAATAGATATCATAGAGAAAATTCTTTTTTTACAAAGTTTCCGAATCGAAACAAAAAAAAGGTTTTAATTAAAATTGGCTAGTGGAGCATGGAGAGAAATGGCAAATGGCAACAAATCAAGAAAATCAATATAGTCGACCATAAAGAGATGCTTGTTGTTGTTTGGGTAGGTCCCAAAATTTATATCCTCTTACAACAACAAAACAACCTAATCCACAAAGGATTTCAATTGTACATAACGATAGGAGATTTATACAAGGAAAAAGAGTATAAGTCAGAAACGGGAAAAAACACGACCTATTTCAAGTGAAAAATCCTTTTGGAAAGTAACCAACTTACGAAAAAAAACTTGGGTTCTTCTAAATTGGATTTCTAGTTTAATTTTTTTGGCCACCGAAAAAAACTAGCTAAAATGAAAAGTTTTTAGGGGGACATACCCGTTTATTGATTGAGCATATTAGCAAATAGAAACCCAGAGAAAAAACGAATTAACTAAATAACCTAAAACAAACAAACAAATTTCGATCAGTTTGTTTTCCATGCAAACAAATTCATCAAATAAGGAAGGAAACAAACATCAAGGTTCAAATTGAGAAAAGGACACTTGAACAAATTCATTTGATAATGAATATTCAATTTATATTGTCACAATTAAGCGATAATTATAAACCAGTTCTATGACAACCACATTAACAAAACAGATAAACAATTTACAACAACAAAAAAGCTCTTTTTTCCGGAAAGTGGGCGAATCATCTAGATTTATGAAATCGTAATGAAGAAAAATTATAATGAAATTTTTATGAAACATGATGACATTAATTAATATTTTTTTTTGCTTTTATTTTTGGAGTAATTAATTACAATGTTTTTTTTGAATGTGAAAGAAAACACGCTTCCAAAATGAGAAAAAAAGCAAGCGTTTTCCAAAGAAAAATATTATTAAATTAATCCTTGCCGTGTGTCGGTTGTCTGGTGTTTTAAATGTAAGAATTGATCCTGGATCTGGCAGATTTTTTTTGCTGTTTATTTGGATACTAAGCACAAGACATTGTCATAGTGAAGACATAGTCAAACTATAATACAATTATGTTAGCCATCACGTATTTATTTGATTCAGCCATGTCATAAAATGTGATTTTTTCACTATGAAACATTGTTTGAAACATGTCTTGTGCCGCCAAAAAATGTCTGCTTCTTGGAACAGCCAACAAGAAAATCGAACCAAGTTTCAAACAAAAAAAAATGTCTTGTGTTTTAACTCAAAAAATGCCTAAAAACATCAAAAAAAGCAACAAGGGAAAGGAAAAAATAATTGTTTCAAGCTATGTTTCATGGTTTTTTTTGTTATTTCGTTTCTCTGGAAAAAATTCTGTACACAAAAAAATCATTCACAAATACCACTTACCAAGAAAACAAAATATGGCCCGTATAGAATTTTTTTCACAAGCAATTTCCAAAATATAGGAAAAAGAAGAATACCAAACAGAAGAAAAAACAACTTGAACAACGGCAATTGAATATTTCCGATAAAGTTTATTTCATCTTCATCTTCTTTTGATGATGATTTCTGGTTGATATTTCTCTGTGTGTTCCAGCCACAGAAAAAATAAATGAAGCGTAAGTTGTTGTTGTTATTGAGAAAATAATGCTGGTCCGTTAAACCGGAATAGCAGAACTGCACCAAAAAAGAAACACATTCAATCAAAATTGAAACAAAGAATCAATATATTACAACTGAGAAAATAATACAGCTTTATCAAGAAAAAGACAATTGTAGTGTAGGGAATTTTCGTTGGTTGATTGTTTGAATTGGTGGAGAAGTGCATCAATTGTGTGCCCAAGCAACACTAGCCAGTGAGACTAACTAATCAACAACTAAACCAAAAAATGTTGGTCGCACAGCCAACACAGAAAAAACTGCCTGTTTTATGATTGTTCCTGGATGGTTGGTTGGCACGCTCGAAATGTATCGTTTGGAGCAGGCGCATTGTATTATTGAACATAGGTTTTGAAAACATGAATTTGATTGATGCTGCAGCATCAGCACATGTGCCATGTTGCTGCATTCTTGCCTAGTATTCTTCCTGGCAAACATAGAATTGAATAAAAGTTTGAGGAAATCATCATAGAATGCATTTTAAAAGAAACAAGTATATAACTAGTCCATTCAGTATGTTAATGGTGGTTTGTTAGGATACAACACAAATAGTATCCCTTTTTTTACTCCAAAGAATCACACACACAGACACACGCACTTCTTGTTATGAAAATGGGCATTGATTTTAATAGAACAAAAATACAAAAACGAGACAAATTTTTAATATATTTTTTAAAAGCATATTCACTAGAATAATTCAAAATCTGCATTATGCACATGAGGAACAAAAATATTGTATTCATCGCAAAAATGTTTGTGGTTTTTATGCTGAATAATATTCCTTTCCTTTATTTAGATGGTGCTGAAAAGAAGAATATTATAATATGGGAATCGCTTGGCCAGCAGCATTCGAACAAACAACCAACCAACCAACCCAAATTCATTCAATCAGGACGTTTTATATTTTTTATAAAAATATAAAAAGAAAACAAAAAAAATCTGATTCTGTGTTCACAAAATTCGTTGGAAATTCAACTGGAATTGGATTCTTACCAAGCAGAGAGAGCGAGATATTCTCAAAAATTCCATTGGTATAGTGTTTTTTATTCTGTAAATTCGGCTGTTTTTTCTGCTGTAGATTTCATTATGTTTTTATCAACATAACAATAACCCGATCTAATAGAAGTAGGGAATGCCAACAATAATATATTTTTTTTTAATTCTAGCGAAATCGGCAACATTCAAAAAAAATCTGGATGGCTATTGTGAAATCGTTTTCAGGTTAACAGGCAAGCGCAAATAATTTAAAAAAAAACAAGATTTTTTATGATTAAAATTTTCGCCGAGAAAAAAAATTTATCCAAAATTGATTCCGAAGAAAAAAAACTAATAATTTTGAATGTTAAATGTCTATTTTTAAAAATTGATTCATTCTTGAATATTGTTTTTTTGCTGTGTGATAATGGTGGTCTCCATGGACCGGTAAATGTGTGCCACAAACTATCTATGCACCAAAACAATCTTGTAGGAGGATTATGTAAAAGCTCAAAACAGTGGAAAAATATGAAACGCACACACATACTGAATTGAAAAATGTCTAGGAAAAATTAATTTGCACCAGAAATCGATTTCACCAGAAAAAAAGATAATTTAAAAATTTCCATCAATTTCAAAATGGGATTGCGAGATTTCCTTGAAGAAACCTAACCAAAAAAATGAAAGCCAGAAAAAAAACTTAATTAAAATCAATTTTTTTGCGAAATCATTAGGTTAATATGTTTTAACAAAAAAAAGAGATGGATCCATTAAAAATTTCTATTTTAAATTTTTTTTCTTGTGATTCTTCCTTATCCTCCCCTTAAAAATCTTCAAAAATTGTTCTGCCATCTTGTGCTAAAAATCATAAACACACACACCTTACAAGTAAAATTAGAATAAGAATGAAGTATTAAATTCATATTCAAAACAAAAGGTGGCGCAAATGGTTTTGGATAATTTGAATTAAACATAACATTAGGATGCTAAACATTTTAAAAAATGATTGTTCCAGAACACAAAATGGTCCAAAATTGGCCAACAAAATGGTGTGAGACACGCGACCAAGAACAGACTCATGTTTTGAGCACGAAGCCCACGCACACACACACACACCTGCTTGCCTGCAGGCTAATTAAACACGGAGCTCTTGTGTGTTTTTTGGTGTGGTTGAGATTTCACAAAAAAAATTGAAGACAAATCAAAACGATGTTATCTGTTTTTTTAAACGTTTTGTCTAAATCTAAGCTATTGTCAATTGCTCTTTTTTTTAATCAAATCAAGCTTTAAATTATGGTGTGTGTCAATAGCCATTGTCCACATCAACAAAATGACCTGATCCAGCATTCGTTTGACCTTGCTAAGTGATGGACACAACACACACACAAACCACACACCTAGAATCAAAAGGCCAAAAGGCAAATGGTTTCATTTTAGGACAGCTGCTCCTTATTGCGGCTGCTCATTGTCCGTTCTGTGTGTGTGTGCTGAATAATAAAAAATCCAAATGCGAAAAATAATGATGATGATGATGGTGATGATGATGATGATCTGATCCAATAACCAGGAATAAACACTCTTTGGAAATCTCTGGTTGCAGTTAGATATATTAAACAAAACGACAACAAAAATGCCATCAAATACAAGCCAAAATGAAGTTTTTTTGCTAATTTAGTTTCTGCCTAACAAAAAAATAATTATAATTCAATTGATAATTCCCGTGTTTTCTTCCTCGTGCATGGTTCATTCATCTGAATTAGTAAATAATATTTTTTTCGGGATGTTGATCAACATCCCGAAAAAAATTATAATCATCATCGAGAGAGGATTCTCAAAATTATGGTGATTAATTAATCATTGATTAAGCTTAGGAAATAGACACCAGACTAGAACCTCACTCACACAGACATTAGCTCACTTTAATCAGCGATGCTCACGCACCAATTGATCAACAAAAAAGAGAATATTTCAATTAATAATCCAGCAAAAAGATATTAAACTAAAACACCAAAAAAAAATTAATTAATTACTTGGTGATCCAAGAAAGACAAGAAAAGCTTATTAGCGTATTTTGGTTGTTGATGGACAATTGAATGAAGCAAATAACAAAACTAATAACATCACCTGGTTTTTTAATAGTTAAATAAGTTGCGAAATAAATTTCTTAAAGCAAAGTTAATAAAATTACAAATGAAATGTCTCATTTTTTTCTAATCATCTTCTGGTAGTTGATGAACAACAATAATCTTCTACGAGAGCCTCTTCCATTGTGGACAATGGACATTTGGATTCAAATTTTGTTGTAACAAATAGGCTTTTACAGAAAGCTTAATGAATGATTCAATGATTGAATGAATGGATCAGGAGAACAGCAGCTGAAAGGTCTTCACCAAAACACAGCAAGCTATGTTAGCCAGGTGTACCAAAAAAAACAAGCCCAGGTATAAAACTGAATCAGTGTTAGTGATATAGATTTTGTACCAGCCTGCGCGTGAGGAACGCGTGTGTGCGTGTGCTAAGCTCGTGTCACACACTCGCTTACCACACACAATATGTGGCAGAAGCAAACGCATGAAGACGCAACTGAACGAATTATTCCTTAAATAAATGAATGGCAAACGAATATCTGGTCTTACCAAAAAAATCTCAGCGTTTTTTTCCTGAAATGCTTTTTGGAACAACAGACCAACCAGCCAGCCAAAGATTGTCGTGTTATTTGTTGTTTGGTGGCATTCTCCATAGAACAAACAACTTAAACTGATAAGCGAAATCTAATAATGGAATTGACCTATACTTCCTTAAATCGTTCAATATCAACCACTTTGTCGCCGGTTGTTTCCTGTTCCGGTTCTGTGCAATTTCAATCACCACAATCATTATCATTGAATCAAAATGATTATAATTGTGGTCAAATGATTGATCATCATCATTTATCGAATCCAATTCAATATTATTCCTCTTCATCATCTATGACCAACTCGATGTTTGATCATGAAAACCCTGATTGTTTAAACAATACGAGCCAATATTGTTCATTGGAAAATTCTAGTTTCAATATTAGCCAATATTCATCATTTATGACCAGCACTCCATCTTCCTCAATGTCCATTTTAAGTGAATCACTAAATAATTCATCTCCCGCTTCATCTTCCTCATCATCGTTATGCCATAACAACAGCCGAAGTAGCAGTGGTTCAAATTTATCTCAATATTTAATGATGCCCACAAGTGATCCTGGAACATCGTGGAACAATAACAATAAACAAGAACAGAACAAGGATTTGATTTTGATTCAATCACATGCCCCAGCAGCACACCTCCCACCACATCACCAAACGCTTGATTATTATGGTTTGGAGAGCCAAAACAGCATCATTCAAACAGCCAACCCCAATAACAAATCAAACAAAACCAAATCCAGGTAAGAATCAATTATATTCCTGAATTTGCAATTTAAAATTTTAAATTTTGAAATCTGGTGAAAAAAGAAAATCGACACCGAAAGCCAATAAAAGTGGTTCAAACAAACCAATTTATAAGCATATCCCGCATAGAGATAAGCCTGTTCATTTGGTGGCCAGGCGTAATGCTCGTGAACGACGACGTGTACAAGCTGTCAATATGGCTTTCATGAAATTAAGAAAATGTGTCCCAGTGGAGAATCGTAACAAACGTTTGTCAAAGGTCAAAACACTGCATAGAGCTATTGAATATATTGCCGCGTTGGATAGATTGCTGAAAAGTACATCTGATGACCATTCTGGTTATCATCAAATTCAAACACTTGAATCTGAACAACAACAACTTCGACCACAACAACCAGAAACAATAGAAACAAAGCATTCTTCTTCATTAATAGCTGCTGGCCAAACAACAATAGCGCCTCATCACCACCAAGACCATCATCATCATTATTCATCAAATGTTCACCATCAAATGATCATTACGAACAGAAGTTCAGATTCATCATCAACAAGCCAAATGCCCATTATAATAAATAACAAAGAAAATTATCAATTATTACATAAAACATCAAAAAGATTATCTTAGTAAAAGAAACAAGCATTTTTGTCTAATAAAATTTATTTTAAAAAACCTTTTTTGTGAATAAGAATCCTATAAGAATCCTATAAAAACTATATTATTCTCGAAAAAAGGATAAAAGATGATTGCGTGATTGTAGGAAAACAAGCAAATTATCTTGTTGGAATTTGTTTTATTGGTGGTTAAGTGCTTGGATTCAAGTGACAAATTTATGTATTATTAGCTTATTTTGTGTTTAGGTAATGTAATAAATCTTACACCACTAGTGCATTCCATAACCCTTTCCCTGTGCTCTCTAACAGCAATTTCAGGCATACAGCTTTAGAATCCCGTACGCAAAAGTTAACGTTTAATAAATGTACCTGGTGATGATATTTTGTTATATGGCCAACTGATTCACAAGTTTCATCAATTATTAATAAGTTTGGTGAAAATATGTAGCTGTGAGACATAGAATGAGGGATAATGATTATCATTTATCAAATATGTTTTCCATTATTTGTTTAGCTTGGTTGGTTGGTTGTTGGCTTCGTTTGAAACTTTGGCCGAATAATAATAAGACATCAATTATTAATTATGTTTAAATAACATACAAATAACCATTCTTTTCATATAAGAATATTCTTCTATTTTAGTAAATAAAATCCTGGTTGATTTTTGCAGTTGCAAGGATATCTTGTGTTTGATTTGGGCTTGTATAATTAGGAATTTGCTCCAAAATGCAATCTTACAAAATTCTAATTTCAACAAAAAATCCTTGATTTCGCAATGAAATTCAATCACCCCCAAAAAAAGCACCGTTTCTAATGCAACTCAAAAGATGGCGCCAAAGTCGTGTTGTTGTTTTGTGTGTTGTCAAAATGCAGCTCTCTCTCTGCACACAATGCAGACATGCTGCGGAGAATTCTGTTTTTTTTGACAACTACCAAACTTCTTCTGCAGAAACTGAATGTAAAATGTAGCCTGTATTGTCCGTTGAAGAAGAATGCAAATCACCTGTCCAAGCAAGCACACCATCATTGCGCATGATCATTTTTGTGTTGGTGGATTGTTGTTGGTTTTTTAGAAGCTAGCTAGTTTTTTTTGGTTCTGTCTAATCTTACTCGTGTTTATTTAATAATTCTTGGGCTCAAGGGCCAAAGGGTTGGTCAAGGTCTCAAAAAAGTTCGCGCTTTTTTTACCTGGTGGCCCTAGCCAACATAATCTCTCCTTCAGAAATTGGTCAAGGAGAGATAGAGAAGAAAAAAACAAAATTACAGCACGTTTTTTTAAGAAACTTGTCAACGAAACAACATTTGAAATGAATCATTGCTTGTATTTCTAGTGAAGTGTCTATATTGAAATTTGCTGTTGAGTTCTTTGGAAAAGTGGTGTTTTTTTCCTGTAAATTTCAATATAATTTTTTACAACAAAACGGAATAAAGCAGGATGAATCATTCTCTCATTCTCTCTATGACAATCTTCAATTATCTAAACAAATAAACAAATTGTGAACTTTTTAAAAGCAGCCATTTTATTAAAAATCGAAAGATATAAGCAGATATATGTTGACATCATCCGTCATTCGTCATCATCATTTCCTGTGTTATGTTGTTTTAATTCAGTTTTGTCCATTAGTGATTGTGACCAAATATCAACGTTTTTTTCTGTTGTTCTCCAAAAAAAAGCCAAATTTCAACCAAAAAAAAACACAAACCAACAAATCAGCTCTCCATTTTTCCGTTAATAATGTTGTTGTTGTTTAATGATAAAACCATATTTTTGTGATCAATTGGCCACAATTTGATTCATTCAACCAAACATCCAGCCAATCATCCAACATTGACATTTAGTGTGTTCGTTTTTTGTGTGTTTCGAAATCAAGCAATTCTAAATCAAGGAATCTTTTTGGATCAATTGAAACCTTGGATCCTTGGAAACTTCTGGGTAAGTTCTCATTTTTTTATTTGTTTGGCCGAGCGCATCCACAAAAAAAATAATTCTAAAAAAACCGAAAACAAGAAAACGAGCATCAATTCTTCAATATATTCGTTTTCATCTGTGTTTCGATTCCAGAATGATAGATGGCGCTGTAATCATTGAAAAATTACTTTTTGAAGGAAATTTTTTTTACGCGCAGAATTTTTTTCAGTTTGGCAGGTTCATTAATTATTAAAATGTTGAGAATGAATTAAGCAAAATGTTGACAAAATGTTATGTTTCTTAAGATAGAAACATTCACACACACACGCTATAGCTCGATGTTCAGGTTAAATTTACGTCAAAAAACTAAATTAAATTTAATGAAAAAAATATAGTTTACGTAATCAATTTATTAAGAATGAATGAATGATTCATATTTAACCAGAATTTGTGTGTCATCATGTGACATTTGTATCTCTTGTCAAAAAAAACCAATGTGACAATCTGTTCCAGGATCCGGTCAGGTCAGATGTCTCATTCCTGAAATATTGTCATTATTTATGTTTTATGCTTATTTTTGCAATCCAAAAGGGGTAAATTTTCTGTAATTTCAATAAAAGATTGAATTATGATCTTCCGGTTGTTGTAGTGTTGATGTGTTTATGTCATTTCTCATGACTACGTGACTAACCTTGTTTGTTTGGCATTGAGGCATTAAGGGGGCGAGTATGGTGGATTCTATTCCACGGAATAGATTTGTGTTTTTGGTTGGTTGGTGGCGTCATCACCACAACACACAACTAAACAAGAATTCATGTTCGTTTTTCTTATCAACATCATTTTGGCTTGCATGAAGATTCTAGTGAATTGTTGTTTGTGAATAATGCCGCAATAATAATGAAGATGTGCACCAATGAATGTAGGTGTAAAACAACATCACTATATGCTTGGCAAATATGTCTCCACAATAGACTAGACACACTACACACACTTGGGCTTTCATTCAACTAAATATTCATTTATTACACGCTTCTTCCATTCAAATAATACGTGAGCGTCTATTATAAATCTACCATAATTTCTTACAGGTAAAATTGAATTTCATTCACAAGTCTTCAAGAAGCATGCTAAATAAATTATTAAATTCCGGAAGCTCTAAAAGCGCCATCTTGTTCAATTATCGATATATCGATTATTGATCGATTGATAATCGACATTGAATTGATTAAATATTTTTTATCAATGCAAATGGCTGCAATAGTAATTATTAAAACATTAAATAAACGATTCCAGGTAAATTTTTGTTGGTTAGTGACGTTAGTTTAGCGTAATTGTTTGTGTAAGAGGCTAAGCATACACCTTTGCTACAAACACGTGCAATCACACACACAATTTGTGTTAAAAGACGCAATGTTGGTTGGTTTGCATAATGCAATCTTGATCTGTCTTGGTCGATTAGCAATCTTGATTATCAAACTAATCGATTATGAGAAGGGGGTTTCTTCTATAATGGGCGGTGAATTTGGTTTTCTTTGGAGGGAAATTTGATTTCTATTAATATTGATTGACCTGTTGTTTTGCTTGTTTTATGGGATATATTGAGCGAGGCACACACACCATTTGGTTGTGGGCATATGTTGGTGTCATACGCCGTATGTAAGTGTACCTCTCTTCATCATATACCCTAAGGATGAGGAAGAATTTGAATTGCTGGTGGTTGGATGTTAGCAGAAAGATTATTCCCAAAAAAAAAATTAATTGAATGCAAGTTTGGTCGTGTGCCGTGTCCATGTGTCTGTAAATGAATGAGTCTCTAAACGCACTTGTGTTGATGCTTTGAAAATATGTTGATGATGAGCACATTCTGGCATGATGTTCATTGGTCATCCTCTCTCGCATTGTAAATGATCACACAAACAAAACTTGTTATTGGCCTAGAGGCAATAAGGGACAAGTGCATGCTCTATACCTTCTTCTATAGCTTTTTTTCTCAACATAAATGAATGAATGAGAAAAAAAATAAGAAAAAGTTGGTCGGTTTGTGTTATTATTTGAAGTATGAAATGTCCATTTTTAATTATGGTATTTCTATATTTGAATCCTGGCGTTTCATATTTCTTTTTTGAACTTAAAAAATTGATGATTGACCTCTCTCTCTCTATTTCTCAAGTTTTCACTGTGCGTGAGTTCAGGTGTGTGTGTGATGATGATGGGTGATGGCACACTGTGCTCATTCAGCTTGCGCAGCAAGAGAGAGAGAGTTGTTTTATAAGAAAAAAAAAACTTGGACTTGAAATTGCTGTTTTTGGTAGCAAGCAAGAAATCAAAACAATCGAATAAGAAGTGGTCGAACAAGCCAACATCATCAATCAGCTAAGCTATAATGATGAACAACAACAAAAAGTGGTTCATTATAAGAATTCTCAGAATGAAATGGTCAAACACACACACACAAAGCCTTTTCTTCAATGAGTGAGATGGAGATTGCAACATATTGCTCATTTCTATATGAGAGAGAATTGCAGCATTGGCTTTCTGGCTTAGTTGGTTTGTGAAACACGTTGTAATAGCGCCGATTGCTTATGATACAGACGGCCGGATCATTGTGTTTGCATTGTTCATTTGCAATTATTTAAACAAAATGTTTTTTTATGAAAAAATTGCCATTTTTAAGGTGAATCCGGGTGTCTAATAGAGAGATTCCTCATAATCAAACATGCCATTTTGTTCAATATAGATTTTGTCATAATAAATGATTGCATGAAACCATTGCAAACCAACATACACTTGTGCCAGTCAATCACAATTTCAACAAGCCACTTTTTATGGTTCCAGACAACAAAACAAACTTCTGCCGGTTCGCATTTCTCGTTAATCAATTTATCAAAAATTTTCCGGAAATCTGCGCCAACCAAAGAAAAAATTTTCAATGGCTTTTTAACATAGAAAAGAACTTGCCATTTAACCTTAGCTTACACAAAAATTGATTCAAAAAAAGGTCACTTAACCTTAAAAATAATTTTGAAACACTGTTTCAAAAAAAATAAAGTTTCTTTTTGTGTCGATTAATTAATTAATTAACCTTTTAATTAATCAAATTTAATTTGTGGTAAACTTCGAGAGAAAGATGGAGCCGGTTGATTGTAATAGTACTCCCCTTATATTTTTTCCAAAGAAAATTAAAACTCAGAGATTTTCTGTTGGGGTTGTGATAATGTTTTTGTTGGGTTTATTGTGATCATCATCATGGTTTGATTATTAAATTTAATTTGCCTCCAGCTCTCTCTCTCTGGACGACGACCGTCCGCAACATCAAGCACACAAACCACAAACCCTGTAAACCCTTGTGGTCATCATTCGATTATTATGCTTTAATTAATTAATGAGCAAAAGACCAAGAGAAAACAAAATCAAGATTTTATTTTTATTTTTTTTCTTCTAAAACCCTGGATTTTTCGTTATCTTGTTTGATTTTTGTGTTGCTTTAAAAACCATCTTTTTTGATGGTTGATTTTGTATCTTTTTTCTTGGATGGATACTTTGTATCAATTTTGGTTGGCTGTGTCCAGGCAACCAACCATTAAACAATAATCGTTAATTTTAATTTGGTTTTGATATCATCTTTTTTTTCTCGTTAAAGAAATAAATATAATTAACTTAAACCATAACCGCTCTCGCAATATGCAGCAGACAAAAATCACTAAATGATCAATTTGCGCATGGTTTTCTTAAAAAACTAAAAAACTAAGGTATAAGGTTTGAATTTTTGGTAAAGGATTTACGTCATCACCAGAGAGAGAATCGGAATCAATCAATCATTAATCAATATCACATCTGGATTTATGTTTAACCATTCACATTGATTTTTCCGGTGCAAATTTTTTTCAGGATTTAGGCTAGTTTTGGTTTTTCCTTGGTAACCAACTACATATTTTTGATGGTGATTATCTTGTAACCTTGAACTCGTTCAAAAGAATTTCCAGGATCACATGATTTTGGATTCACATTTTGGATTTGCATCCTACACTCACACACACGCTTGTTTGAATCAATCAATCACCAGGGAGACTTCTCTCTGGGTTAAACTTTATTTTGAAAATCCCTTGAAAACTCTTATTCTGGGAGAAGATTTCATCAAGCAGTCACAACAACAACCAAATCTCTGGATTCTCTACACACCAATCTTTGGCGAATATTGAGACACGGAGAAAAGGCATAACTAATTGGTAAAAAACAAGCTAGCAATAGAATCTGGTTCAAAGTAGCTCTCTCTCTCTCAATTATGTCTGAATTGTAGAAATAAGCATTCATTATTAGCAAAATGTCTTACTAAACCAAAATAATATAATTCTGCCATTCTGCCAGTTGCTGGCTGCCAGATTGAGAGAAATGTTGGTCGTATAAGCGAATATTTAAATTATATAGACGAACTTACTATAAATAGAATTGTTTGTTTCTGTGTATATGTGTGTGTGTTCGTGTTTTATTATAATTCTGTTTGATTATTCACAAACGAAAATGCTTTTACCCCAGAAGCTGCTTTCTTGTGTGTTTTTTCCATTCAAACAAGCAGCTTTGGGATTAACCCGTTTCCATAAAGCTCTATATAGATTGATTTCTTGATTTTGATTAGGAAATTGGTTACCACCATAAAATTTTGGTACAAACTGTCCATATTTTGAGCATATTTGTCACATTTTGGATCATTCCCAGAATCACCAAAATCAAGCTTGCTTTGTGTTAAAAACATTTTTGGGGCAACAGAAAAAACGCTTCTCAACTAATATGTTCATCAGTAGTGAACATGTTATATAGAAAAACTTGTGTATACAGTATGCAGCTGGTTTAAAGACTGGTGTTGATGTTGTTAGTTCACGCCCACAACTTCCGTCCGTATGTTTGTGTGTATGTTGGTTGGTTTGTGAATGAGTGATAATAAATACAATACACACACACGCTCACTCACACTCTTATTATACGCTGCCTCATTTATGCAAACACCAGAAAAAATGTTGTGTTGAAAGAGAAGTCAGTGAGAATCAAGCCAAGCAAACCAGGCAACAACCTAAAACACTAAAACACTATCACGATCAATGATGAATGAATGAATGAATGAATGAATCTTTCAAGTGTGTGTGTATGTGTATGAGCCATTGAGAAATGGAGTAACTTTGAACGTTCATATTACCAAAAATTAATTGGCTTATGATGTTGTTGTTATATTTGTACGTAACTTGAACACACATCTCGCTCTCTCTGTCTAAATGGATCACATTATGTCCTGAAAAAATAAATAAACTGGCTGACTAGCTTGAACTTCCGGGACGTTTTTGTTTGCAATTAGAAGGTCAAATGAGAAAGACCCTATGCACCAAGCAAACTTCCGGAAACAGCAAGTTTTTAAAGTGGAAACAGCTTGCTATATCAAATTATAGGGTGTTTCTGAAACAAGGTTATCTTGTTATCTTGTTTAAGAACTCTTCCTTAAGAGGAAACACCCCTTTTTGGGAGTTGTTCTCTTGTTATTTATGACACAAACATGTCTGAATGGAAATGAAATGCCCGATTGTTTGAATGAATTTACTATAGTAAAAAAACGACGTAGTAGATAGTTGGTGTAGTAGTAGTTTACAAACACTTACACAGAGCTAAAGATTGTTAAATTTTTCATTCAGATATTTTGGCTAGCTGCTTTGTTGCCTAACAACAACAATGCAACGTACATTGGTAATGATGAATTATTATTATTTTCCCATAGAGATGTTTTTTATGATCTCTCCTCACATTACGATGCCTGACTGCTTGGTTACAAGTTGGCCAGGTTCATACACTTGAACAAAATCTTGTTTTTCAAAAACTTTTTTCAAAAAATTTTTCCCAAACTCACGCGCCATTGTTTAAATTTCCCCGTAAAGAAGAATCATGATTTCATTCATAAAAACAACATTCTACATTTCATTGAATCATTCATTTTTGCCGATTCTTTTCAATGCAAAAATATGTGAATGAATTAACGTTTGTTGGTGCAATTTTTTTGAATGAAATCTCGTTTACGTCCGGTGTTTTTTAATTTTTAAAAAACGATTTGTAATTTGTAATTTCCGATTTGTAGAGGGAGTTTTTGTTTGTTAATTTGATTTGTCTGTTGTTTTATATTTTAAATTAAATTTAGGCCAGGTCGTCGTGGTCGATTAATAAGTGCTGGAACGACGATGAAATATGCTTGTTAGAATGGCACACGACCTGTTTGTTGTGTGGGTCGATTATCTGTTTGTTTGTTTGGAACAAGATGCTGCTTTTAATAAAATATCACGCTGGCTGCTTAATAATAATCATAATAATATGAGTCACTTTTATCCAAATTCAGAAACAAGATCCTACTTGACTCGCTTAGTCTCTCACAATCTGTCTTTGAAGATTCAAGTGTCTAAGTGCTGCACCGTTTTTTAATATCCGACGACCACGCACATAATATGCCCCTATATCCCTCTATATCCCCCTATATTCCCTATTCCCCTTGTTATGCAGTGAAGCTAACTTTGATCACTCCCAGCCATAGAATCTTCATCTTCTTCGAGTCCTGCTCGTAAATCGCTCTGGGTCATTTAGGTCATTTTAGATACGAACTTTAAGCGATTAGGTTATGTATTGGGCTAATGTGATTTAGTTGTTGTATCAATCAAGCCAATAAGCAATGGATTGTGTTGTAAAACAACATTGATTGCTTGGTTGCTTTGGTTACCTGGCTTGTTTGGTTGATTGTCTGATACATTGTAAACGATCATAATGGATTATTAATTCATTCATAAATTATAATTCTCCTATCGTTTTATTCATTTTTCTCAATGGTTTTTTCGTGTGTTTGTGTTGTGTATGAGAGATAGTTTGTTTATAGCTGCCCTCAAATAACAACCAGGTTCTCTCGTTTACCAAAAACGGAGATTTCCTGTAACAAATTTAATGAATGAGTGAATGAGTAACACATTTTATGAACAAACGTTTTTTCGGATGTTTGTGTGTGTGCGAGTGACAGACATTCATTCACAAAAAATTTCAGTCTCCCACACTTTGCACATCCACCTTCACATTTACAACACAACAATTTTGCTTTTAGAATGCTGCTGGCAACAAGCATTTCTCAATCACACACACCAACACACACACACTATAGAAAGCGTTTATATCCGGTAGATTTAGAATGAAAACTAAAAATGATTCGAAAATGGAATGAAATCATCATCACACTCCTAATCCACAAGTGTAGCACGTGTGTGATCCTGTTTTCGAACGTTTTTGTTGTTGTTTCGAACCATTTTTCATTCATAAGAACACAAAAAAAGAGAGAGAGAGCAACACATGTGTGTGATATACTTTTTATCATTTACAGAGAAAAACATTCGAATCGATTTGATTGGATGATACACACTACGCTCAACATTATTAACAAAAAACAAACAGAAAAAAAGAGCCTCCGCCCACATCTTCCGGGTAGCAGAAAATAGAGAGAGAGAGAGAGAGCTTGTGTGTGTGGTATGTGTGGTGTGTTTGTTCTAGCGGCACAGTCATAGTCACTTTATTATTATTATTACACCGGATGTTGCCGGCATTCTTTTTATTACGGTTGCTATATGCACATTATTATTATTATTATTTTAAAAAATATGATTGGCTGCTTTTTGTTTTGTTGAGTGTTGATTGGTTGTTTAAAAACAACCAATAAAAAATGATGATGTTTTTTATTGTCTCTCTCTGGTAGATGATTGGTTGGTTTATAATTTGTCAAATAATAAGACGAAGCTTCTAGGCCTCGTGATTGGTTTATTAGAAAACAGTTCGTCTGAATTTTTTTCTAATAAACCAATGATTTCATTTTTTTTATCTGATTGGACAAATAAGATGACGAGTTTGATTGGTTTAAAATTTTCGAATTTTTTTTATATAGAATCGATTATAAAAATGAATTGACCAATCACACGCCTATAATCAATAAAAATTGTTTTGATTGGTTCTTGGATCTCTCTCTTGTTTTGTTTTGTTTTGTGATTGGTTCATTCAGAAAATTAATTTTTTTTGTTGTAAAAAACGGTGTGTTGCTGTTTTCAGGGACGAATGTGTGTGTGTGTGCGAATACGTGAGAGAGCATTCCATTGGACATAAGCTTGTTGATATGCTGACACTCGTTCACTGAACCATCTCACCACTACTACCACTACCACTCAATTTTTACCCGTATAGTAGTAGTGGTAGTGGTAGTGGTAGAAGCAAATGAAAATGATTGGCCGGTTGTAAAAAAATATCCTTACACACGCACGGATTCATTGAAAAAAATCCTCAATGATTTAGTTGACTGTTGAGTTTCTTCTGAATGAATATTAAGAAAAAAATAATATTCCACTACCACAAAATTGATTTCATTGCTTATGAACAATGCCACTACCTTTCTATTCGGTTATTGTGGTAGTGGTCTGTTTTAAAGTGTAAACGTGTGTATGTGTGCTTGAATGTGGTTGGTTGATAGTGTGTGTGGTTGTTTGGTTGTATGGAGTGAGCGTCGAGCATCAGTCTCAAGCGCAGTGTATGTTTGATGACGATAACGTGTGTTACTCTCTCTCTCTCACTCTGTTACACTCGTGTTTTGCAATTTTCGTCAACAACATTTTTCTACTCAAAATAATTCCATTTTGGAACGTTTTTTTAAAAATTCTTTTTTTACAAAAAGTTTTTTCGCAACAAAATTCGAATTTCTATAAAAAAAAATTCTAGAATCTTTTTTTTTAAAAAAAATGTTTCATTCATAAATTTTGTTTTTTGTTTTTTGTTTGTTTCGAACGAAAAATTTTCATTCATGAAATTATAATAGAAAATTGGAAAATTTGTCAGTATTAATTGTGTTTTAGTGTGTGTTTGGTTGTGGTTGTCATCGTGCACTGTTGCTTAGTGTTGTTGTTATCACCGGGCACCACAATAATAATAATTGTGTCCAAATTTGTTTTGCAATTATCTAAATTGTGTAAATTTGGTTGGTGATTAAGCTCTCTGTGTGTGTTTTGGAGGGTTATAATAATAGAGAATGGTATGCAATATAATCATCAATGTGTGGTATGATCAGCATTAATCACAAATCCTGAATGGTGTTTTAATCATCATCATCATCATCATAATCACATTTCCTTGCTAGCAAAGTGCAGATTGAATTACAATGATAGTGTGTGTGTGATATGACCACCATTCACCACTAACAGACCAGCCAAATACACAAGCTAGCAAGCAAATTTGCTTGAATCGATGTTCGATCCCCATAAAAAACGTGCACATTCTCTACTTGTCTTGTTAGATGGCAAATTGTGAGCCATTTTCTGTATTTGTGTGATGTGCTGGCGGCCTTTTTTTCTAAATTTTTAAATTAGTGAATGATCTAATTTGAATCTAATATTGTTTTTTCATCTTGTCACGCACACCGGGCACATTCAAAATGTTATTCTGTTTAGGTGCCAGCGTTCCAAAAGAAGACGAATATCATTTCCTAAGTGAATCAGATGATGATGATGACGATATTGATGATCTGCATTTGATTGATCATTCACAAATTATATTAGATGATCATGATGACACGAATGCTACATTAGATTGCTGCCTGGAAGAATGTTCAGAATGTGCTTCCATATTAAAACAATTGATTATTGAAGCTTCATCATCATCATCGACGTCTAGTTCCGGTGCCGGCAACAATTCAACAGCAACAAGTGTCCAACAACAGGAAGTGAATGATAATTGTATTAATGCTGGCTTATTAAAAGCTGCAGTAGCTGCAGCCGTATCAGCTGCCACAGCTGCCACTGCCAATTCGGCTTCTTCCGGTCACAAGAAATGCAATTCTAGTCGTAATGATCGATCATCTAAACGCAAATCATCGTCACAATCAAAAACAAGCAAACACCAACATAATAATACGGCTAAACTAGCAATTGAACATTTAATAAGCCAAGTGAAACATTATCATCAACAGAATCATCATAATCAAATATTTCGTAAATCAACATCTAATACAAACAACAATAACACAGGCCAGCATAGCTCATCATCCACATCCTCATCATCATCATCGTCATCGTCGACAAAGTTCGTCGACACTAATTCTTCATCATCATCGTCAGCATCCTCAATAACCAGCAACATAGCACAACAAGCAACAACAACAACAACCAGCTCGACATCCTCATCATCATCACCAACAACATCGTCGCCATCATCGCCTGCTGCTGTTGCAGCAGCATCATTGGCCAATATTTTAATAGCTAGTAATAGTGTTACGAACACGACCAATGCCACTGCATCTACCAACAATAACAATATTATTGTCGTCAATGGATTTTTGGATGGCACCAACCATAACCATAACCATCAAAATCACCAAAACACAATTGGTGCAACAGCAGCCCTGTTAGCCAAATTAGGCCATAGCCATTTAGGTAGAAAATTAAGTCAATTACGTTCGAAAGGGACTGAACATCTTCAAAGAGAAGCGCTCAGGAAGTCGAATGAACAAGCAGCAGCATTACAAAGTTCCGGTCAATTGAATCTGTGCGAACAAACGCAACGATATATTCGTCTGCCGCCATCACCACATTCGAAGAAATTGAATCATTTAACCAGTTTGGATCATCGCACCAACCATAATGGATCACTGAAGAAATCATCTTCTTTTAATAATAAAATTGGTAAAGCAGATATCGATTTTAAATCATCAAATTTAAAGAATTCAACAATTGATTCAAGTGAACATTTAAAATTGACAACGAAAACCTCGACAAACAACACCAGCATTTTAGGTTCGCCATTGTTGTTACGTAAAACAGTCCAATCACCAATACTTCCTCAACGTTTGACACCAACACCAACCACCACCAGCCCAACACTACTTTCCTCACTACCAAAAACAACCATAACAACGACCACCACCACCAACAACGCAAACACGCCACCAACATTAGTGCCACGTAGTGCCAATAATCCACCACCACGTCCAAAGACTGTTAAACCAAATCGTTCATCATCATCAGCATCGTCTTCATCATCCTCATCATCATCAAACATGTCCACGACAACCAGCACGAATACCAAGACCAACGGATCAATGGATCAAATAATATCAAGTATTTCTTCATCATCAACTAGTACGCCATCAACATCCTGTTCAATAAATAGTCAACCAAACATGTCACAAACAATGCCATCAATTAGGCAATCAGCAAGTGATTCTACAAATCAATGTGCTGGTGGTGCTAATAACCAAAACACCAGCCAACAACAGCAATCCTCGTCTTCTTCCGGACAAGCATCCGGAACTGGTGCAGGTTCATCTGGAACATCAGGGGGAGGTGGCCATCACCATCAGCATCAACAATTTATTAATAAACCGCCACGTGGTTGGCTGCATCCTGATCATAAGTTAACTGATACACAAGATGGACATGGAGTCACTTACACTGTCAGGGTAAGTGTATGGTGTGTGTTTGGGTTTGTTAGGGCCGTTTCCAACAACAACATAATCCTCCTGGCGCAGTAAGACAAGTTGCGCGCGTTTTTTCTCGCGTTGAATCACAAAGCATCTTGAGAAAAAGAAAATATGGTTTGGTTTGCTGTTGTTGTAAAATAGCTGGCGCAGCAAAACCAATAACAAGCTTTTTTAGGGTCCCTTGTGATGTGTTTGTGTGTGTGTGTTTCTTGTGAATCAAACAAACAGCCAAGCAAGCTTGAATGAGCAAAAGGGAGAGAGAGAGAGAGAGCAGAGTGCGCAGCAGGTCAGGACTTGGATTTTATTTTTTCATGACACGACTTGTGTTGTGCATGCGTGCTTGTGATAGAACACGACCCATACACTTCGACCTTTATTCTTGAATGATGGTGAACAAACGAACAACATGTTGTTGTTGAACATTTGGCTATTTGGTGCTGTCTTCGCCGGAAGAGATTAATATAGACCGAGTTGTGTGAAGCTAGCAAACAACCTGCAAGCAGTCTGCTGGCTGGCTTGCTTCACCATACACCAGCGGCACTAATGCCACTATGATTGGTAGAGGTCACGTTGCACCATTCACCATAGACAGACACACTACATTTGCTTGCTTAGGCCATGTTTGCTGTGTTTGGGGGTCCTTCCCCACCATCTTCCAAATTTTAGCTTTTTCCAAAGGAAGATGATGATGATGATGATGATGATTGACCCCTCGGGGGTTATATATATTCAATGAATGAGAGAGAGAGAGGTTAGTTTTGATGAATCAAGTGTGTTTGGTTGGTTGGTGATGCTATAAGCTACACTTGATCAAGCCAACATTCATGCAGCAAACCATCAAATATTGTTAGTGAGAGAATGTTGTTGCCAAACTAACTGAGAGAGTGTGTTGTGTTGTGTTGTATAAATTGTAAATAATATATTTTTAGAACGAAGCCAGAAAACCAAAAAAGCTCTCGCTCTCTCTGGCTGGTTGCTGTTCTGTTCTGCCTATGTTATGTTATGCTATGCTATGCTATGCTCTCGATCTCTGGCAGCAGCTAAATAGCAAAAAATAAAATAAAATAAAGCCAAGCCTGAGAAGCGAAATAGGAAAGCACCAAGCCAGCCAGCATGATCATCATCATCATCATTATATGATCGTCTCGATGTTGTTGATCAAGACATGCTGGCTTGCTTGGTTGCTGGTGGCTGTTTTCAGGCTATGGCTTGGCTATGGCTTGATGGCTTGAACAACTAATGCAATGGATGTCTTCCCCAACCACGTCTTCGAGCTTCACCAAAATAACGAAGAAAAATACGAGAACAAGACCTCTCGTGCGCGCGTTTTTTGGCAGAATTGCGCGCGCGACCTCTCAAAAACCATTTTTCCCCATTTGCGCAGCAAGGGAAAGAAAAAACGAAGAAAAATATATAGCCAATGTTTCTGGTTGGCTAACAAAGTTGGTCGAATTTGAGCAAGCTGGCTGAGTGAGCAGATGTTTTTTGTTAGCTTGTTCAGCCAGCTATGATGACTTGGTTTGCTTTGCGGAGCATGGTTGAAGGCGAAAAAAACCGGATGTGGGTACAGTGTGTGTGTGTGTGTTAGTATGCTTAGCTGGCTGCGCATACTGTGCTTCAGCAAGCTGTATGCGCAAGCTATGTTTTGTGTGTGTGCTTGTGTGCTCTATAGAGAGAGCTTAAAGAAAAAGAGAAAGAGAGGGGGTGTTTGAGGCCATGCTCAGCAGACAGACGCACACACCAAACCAAAAGCAAACCACCTGGGTCTGTTGTGTTGCGCACAACTTGCGCAGCTGTTATTGCTCTAGTTGTTTGACAAAAAAAAATATTTTTTGATGAATAAGTGACTTGTGTTATGGAACCATATGTGCTTGCTTGTTTTTTTTCAATGTTAACCCTTTTTTAAGGATTTTTCTATGTTAATCTATGAATGGACAGGCGGTCTGAAGCCGGCCTCACACCGCTATATGTTGGCTTATATAGACAAACCGGAAGCATTAATACGCATGCTCACACAGATTTCCACCCTAGTTTTTTGGTGCTGGGATGCTAAAATTTTAAGATTTTTGTTTGTTTTTTGTGTTAATATGGTGTGCGCACATCAACACGCCTACGCATGCGTCAGTGCGTATTTGTTTCTATTTTTATAAAAATTTATTTTTTGATAATAATTTTTGTATCCGGTAGCTAAATGGGTTCATAAACAAACACTAGAGAGAGAAAGACCATTTAAAAAGGATTAACCAATATATTTAAAAAAGAGTCGTCACGTTTGTTGTGAACGGATCCACACAATACGGTCTCCATTTTGCAAAACAATAAGTTTACATTTTAAAAAGGATGAATTTTAGTGTCATTGTGTCAAGGTTTTGACCTAGGTCAGCGCATATCGTTGTTGACCACCAATTTGCTCAAAAAAGACACAATTTTATGTTGGATCGCGAAGATCATTAAGGAAGGAAGTCTGTCTGTCTGTCAAGGTGAATCATCATCATTTGTTGGGTGATCATTCATTCATATAAATCTTGTTTTATTGTTATTATTGTCTACTAACACATAGCTGCGCAAGCTATAAAAGAAGACACGATCATCGTCGCGCGAGCTGTATAAAGAAGACGTGCAGTAAAGACAAGAAAGCTATTCTTGTGAAAGGAAGTGCAGTGCTGCGCTCGGTTTGCTTGGTTGGTTATAAAGTTTCAAGTGTGTTGTGCTGCTTTCTCACAATGCATCACTCACTCACTCATCTTATTGCATGACACAGTGAATGTGTGAACGGAAATGGCATATTATAATGTTTGTATGTCCATGACCATACACACACACAGACCAAGACCCAAGACTTATTAATAAGAGCACATAGACACACTATATTCACTATTATATTCCCTTAGGACATGAGATTGCCAGAGAGAGAGAGGGTGTTCGTAAAATGTAATGCTGTTTTTCATTCATAAAATATGTACAACAATAATATTTGAATATATGAATGAACGGTTTCATACGTTCACATTTTATTGTTAAAATAGAGTCCTATTATGTAAGGTTAAGGAAGGAAGACCAAAAAGAACAATGAAAACAGTCTTCCAATATCATCTTGTTGCGCAAAACTAGCACAGCTTGCTGTTGAAGCTTTATTTTTTGGGGCCCATCGTGTGCTATGCGCACGAATGCCCCGCTCTCTCCTCTGGGTCTCTCACTGTCTTGTCTTGAGGTCTAGCTTGCTGACTGACATCCGCCGACCAAAATTTGGGTCCATTATTATGATTGTTATTATGATTATTGGTCCCAATTCAAAGCAATTTAACATTTTCTTTATAATTTCAGCTTTTGTTCAGCAAGCTTTATAAAACTGGCTTGGCTGGCAAGATCGCTCTTTCAGAGAGTGATTTTTATTATTATTGTTTGCCTTGTTGCGCTAGTTGCTGTCAACCAAGAAAAAAATTGAACTAAAAAGAAGAAATGGTCCAAAGAGAGAGAGAGAGAGAGAAAGCGCGACATATGGCAAACGAACGAGAAAATCTGGACCATATTTTTTATGGGATTTTGTGTGTCGGTTTTTTGCATGGAAAACAGCTACAACAGCTTGCTGGCTTGTAAGACACAACCAAGATGATGAGCTGATGAGCCAGGAAATGATTTCCTGGATCTAAGTCAGACAACAAGTGCAACACATTTTTAGAATTAGTCTCATGAGACCTTGGCCACAAACCACAAACCATACTTTCTTACAAATTCTATTTTGGCCACCAAATAATAATAAAGTTATGTTTTGTGCGTGTGTGCAATATGGTTTGTCATTATGTTTTCATTGAAAAGTGCTCCTTGACCAAGTTTTTAGATATCTAATTGAAATAATATTATAATGATGAAATTTGATAATGAATGAGAGTTGAATGGTGATAAATTGTCATAATAAATGAATGACAAAAAACGTGTGTGTTAGTATAATTAAATTTTGGCTTGATAATGATTCACTTAGACCTTATGATTATTATTATTCATTATGAATTTATAAATATACGTTTCTCATAAACATTTTCATTCAACTCTTTTCTTGCATAAAGCTGAATGAAAATGTGACTGGCTGGCTGGCTGACTGTCTGTTTGTCTTTGTGTTGCTAATTGTTTTGATTGAGTAAAATAGTATTTCGATGTCATATACACTGGCTTGCTTGTGTTTGTTTGTTAACCCAATTGACAATCAGACCGGAACAAACAAATAACACAACATAACAATATTAAATGATGCTCCTTCTCTCAACATAAGTAAGATGATAACTCTAACAAAAAAACAATATTTAGTGTGTGTGGGAGGGTGAATATACGTTTGTTTGGTTCCAAAGAAATTCTGTGTTTGTACTTGAAGCCAAGAAAATTATCATTAAAGATCATATGAAAATGTTAGGCATTTATGGTTATTATGGTTAATATGGTTAAAATGGTTAATATGGTGTCACATAGTGACATGTTGCGGGTTTCCCTGGATCCCTAATCAACTAATCAACTATATTTGTTGTCATATTCGTTATGGTGTGTTATCTTAAGTTGTCTTATCATTTTATTTGACAAGTGTTGATTTGTGCTTTGTGCTATGTGATAATCAAATAAGAATGTGGTTTGTGGTTGCTTGGATAATCAAAATAGATATTAACTTAAATGCTGCTTGCTGGTTGATCGGTGCCAAGCAGACTGAACGGTGCACTATTTTTATTATTAAAGCCAACCATGAGTTCTGCTCGATTTTTTGTATGTTGGCACCTGTATAAACTGGCTATAAGTGAAATATTTCAATGGTGACGTTGCTTGATTTTGTTGGATAAATAGATTGATAGATTGATTGGTTGCTTGATTAAGTCGGCTTTAGATCAATGAATGAATCAGCCAACCATATGCGCAATATCTGCCCCCAAAAACTATGTAATTCAATATAGAGAATATGAAACAAGCAATATATCCAAATATGATATATCGCATTGCACTGAACGGAAACCCTGTGTTTATTGAGCAATGAGAATGGATGACTGGATGAGAAGGCAACGCACCTAAAAAGCACTAGAAGCCATAGCAAAATAGTGTCTTCGCTAGAAATATGAGCTTTTTGTCAAAGAGAGGTGTTTGTTTCTATATGTTTTTTATATGAATGAATTTATTCAAATATTTGACTTGAGTTATGATGGATTGATTGAACGATTCATCGATTTGTTTTGATCAACAACAACAACAACTTGATCTTACACCGGAAACAAAATCATAAACACATACACACAATACAATATCTTATCATGCTTGTCTTTTTGAATGATTGATTGATTGATTTGATTATTAATTTTGATGACATGCTAATTATAATCTTGTTTTATTGTTGTTTGTGTTGGTGTGTAGTACATCGGATGTTTGGGAGTGAATACCTCCATGAAAAGTTTGGATTTTCAAACTCGTTCATTAATAGCCAAAGAATCTATTAATAGAGTTTGTGAAGCAGCCGGATTGAAAACGGTGGATAAAAAACGTCGTGTTGATAGACGAATCGCTGGAATGTTGGCCGATACGCCCAATATGGGTGAGTGCTTATTTGTGATGTGATGCACTTGCATTTAAGATTGCATCCATTTGATTTCGGAATATTAATTTTTTGTGATTTAAATAAATATGCTCATACAGAACATGCTGGTGTGGATGCCAATCTATCGATCACAATCTCATATTTAACATTAAAGTTAGCCGATACTGGTGAACCTTTGGCCAAACATGAGATGCCAAATATTTCATTTGCGTCTGGTGGTGATACGGTATGTTGCATGCTATTGCCTATTGCCTATTGCTTTTTCATGGTGTTGATTCAATAATTGATTTATGAATTGATTATGTTGTCTTAAACCGTGATGATGATAACGATGATAATGATAATGATCTCATCTTTCTATTTGGTAACAGGAGACATTGGATTTTGCGGCATATGTTGCTAAAGATTCACGTTACGATCGTGCCTGTTTTGTATTGGAGTGTGAAGGTGGCCGAGCACAAGAAGTGATCACCACCATTGGACAAGCGTTCGAATTACGTTTCAATGAATTTCTTAAACGAAATCCATTATCGTCAGAAAGGTTTGTTCATTCACTCTAATCTCATATTTCAAGTTTGATGATTAACCTTTTGTTTCGTTTTCAAAAATTAGATTTGATTCAGTGAAAGCCAACACCAATACAAATACAAATCATCATTTCAATGGACATGCAACCAGCACTACAACACAAAGGATAGAAGATAGAGAATATTACAATGACTTACCAGGAAAAATACCTCCAGATATTAATTTGAATGGAAAGATTGATGTTTTGGATCAATCGACAGCAAGCACAAGCACGAATCGAATAGCGCCATTAGCTGCACCTAGAACCAGCACAGCTAACAAAAAATCCATAATGAATGAACAAACAAATGCTGGACAACAACAAATAAATTTAATAGATTTAAATGATGATAATAGTTCCTCTGCCATTAATAATAGTGGTGATAATGTGCCAAACAACTCATCAACAAATAGCTCATCATCAAACAATAATACTGCTTTCTTGGCTAAATTGTTACCAACAACTGATCCACAATATGTCAATTGTATGAATGATAATAAAGCTAGCGCAGCAGTGCTCAATATGCCAACTACGTCAACTGATAGAGATCCGTTCGATATGCGTAAGTTTTTAATGCGATTTTTAAATGAAATATTGAATTAATAATGCATTTTTTGGATTTAGAACCGTTTAATAATGCTCTAGCTGTTCATGTGTCAAGTAATGCTGGTTCGTCGTTGAGTGCAAGTGACAGTAATAGTAATAGTAGTAAGCCATCAACATCAACCCAATTGGAATATGTGCTCAATAGTGAATTGTGCAAAGAGGAATGGTTTCATGGTCCCATTTCCAGAAAAGATAGTGAAACGTTGGTGATCAGAGATGGAGATTTTTTGGTTAGGGAATCACAACAATCTCCGGGACAATATGTGCTCACTGGTATGCAGGGCGGATGTAGAAAACATTTGCTGTTGGTCGATCCAGAGGGAGTGGTATGTCGCACTTCACTATTACATTTTACATAATCATTAATGCTTTATTTATTTTTATAATAAAACCAGGTACGAACCAAAGATAAAACATTCGAAAGTGTTAGCCATTTGATAAATTACCATCGTCATAATGGTCTTCCAATAATATCTGCTGAAAGTGCTTTGGTGTTGAAGAATCCGATTATGGCTAAGAAAATTATACCACAGCACAATGTTTTATGACATTCAACCACATAACACAACTACAACACCATACAAACTTATTAGGAATTTTATTAATTTTTTTTCAAAAAATGAAAATTGTATTCGTGCGCCTGTTCCATCGAACATTGAAAGAAGCATCCACTAATCCATTTTATCATCACTTGCCACGCCCCATTTCTCTCGTAAAAATAATTATTTATGATGAAAAAAACAACTCCTAAACGAGATATAAGTACACATGTCACGCCCACAACATGACACACTCACTCTCGTTGTCTCGTTATTGCTTAATTGAGAATTGATTGTTTGTGCCTTAATTGGATTTGATAAGTTATAAAAAACAATAATTTGCTTATGAATGTAAATGAAAGACACGCTCCATATTACCAAACCACACAACACAATAATTATTAGTTTTATTTTAATTTGAATCAATTTTGATTTGATTTCTTTTTTATATATAAATAATTATTATAAATCTGTTATATTGAGATGATTTTGTCAAATAAATTATCATTTTAATTATTTATGATATTTCACTTTTGGGGTTGACTGTTTCGTAATCTGTTTCCTCTATTTCCTGGATTCGGATCCAGGATTCTCTTGGATTCGTTTGGATTCTTTCGTTTTTTTTTGAAAATACATTATTGTTGGCGCCATCTATTTTGTTTGAAATCAAGTTTAGCTTTTAATCAAAGTTAGCTGATTTGTACAAAAAAATTATAATTTGAAGTTATAATTTTCACTCACTAGATGACGTGAAATTAAGTTTATGTTTATTTTTTTAAGTAAATTTATTTTTAAATTTCATTTTATTTAAATTAAATAAAATCCAGTTTTAATGAAGTAAATCACAATGAGGTAATACTTTCTCGTAATTATCATGGTTATTTCTCACAGTAAATCAATGACCGATTCTGATTCTTGTCCAATATATGAATCATTTTGGAAATGGTTAGCATTGACCCATGCTGCTGGTTGTTCGGTGCCTGGTTCCATCAATCCTGGTCTCTGATCCTGAATCTCAGCGATATCCCTTAAATGTTGTCTGCGTTGTTTTTTGAACAACAACCTCACAAACAACCACATTAGAATGTTGATGACAAACAACGGCACCATAAAACTGATTGGTTTGCCTTTGCCGGCATCATCTTCCATCATCCATAAGAATGGATCAACTAGTTTGTGAGTGATGGTGAACAATAGATCCATGGTTACGAATATCGTGTACATAAATGCACAGATTATTCGTTCGTAAATCACACCGATTAAACCGACAATCGAGATGAACATGGTGAATAATATCGAGCATAGCGACATTAATATTAATGAATGCTGCAAAAAAACAAAAATTAATTGTAAATCATTGTAAATTAATTAAATTAATTTAAATACCTGGACATCAACCAATTTAACCTGGTCGCTAGTGATCTGGACTTCTTCATCATCGTTTAGTGTGTGATGATTGATAGCATGGTAATTGCGTTGTTGTTCTTGTTGTTCAGCATTGATTTTTTCAATCAATTCATTAGTCAATATGATTGGCCATGCTGAATTCCAGATCACTGCCAACCAACCGCTGATTATTAATATGGTTAATATAATTTTCATTAACAAAAATAAATGTTTTTCATTGAATAGTTGTTGGATTTGCATTTTTGGTGTGGCAAGATTGGAACCAGGAACCAAACTAGAACAATGTCTATTCAATATGATCACACTAGAGAAAGTGAATTATTGAGATGTTGAGCAAGTTAGGTTTGGTGCATATCTGTGCCAAACAGCCTCATCATTGACATTGGCCTAGATTTGAGCCACCAAAATTGTGGGGGAGAAAACGAATTCTGGCCAAAAAGTGTGCCATTTGGACGCATCCAAGGATGCTACAGTCAGCATCACTTGCATGCAATATTATATAGGGCAGCTTGTCTCAACAGTCAACCTATATAATGGTTTGGCATTGAAACACAAACACAGGCAGAGTGCTGCTTTGCAGAGCGCACACCAAATTCACGGTCAACCATTTTGGAACGAACGAGCCACAACACACAAAACAAAAAAGGGAATTTATTTTTAGAAACAAAGGACATTTTTTATTTACGTTCAGTATTGTTTCATTATCAAGTGTATTATTCAATTAGATTTCAGCATGCAATAATCGAATCATTTGATTGGTTTGGTGTGTTCTGATGGTGGCCCATACGAATGCATCGCTTGTGCCAACAATGTGAGCACACATCAATGCTGCGTTATCAGCTCCAATCACCGTAGCTGTACTCATTCCGGATGGAATTCGTAACGAAGACCAGATATCAGCTTGAAGGATGCTGACATCGGTGGTTGGCGGACAGCTCAACACCGGTATGGGCAGGTTGGCGGCCAATACCGGTCCAAGGCCGTTACTCATGCCGGCAATGGCAACGACCACTTTGCATGATGGCCACTGTTGGATACGTGCTGCCATTTCCAATGTCTTTTGGGTGGATTTATGCGCCGAAGCAACATGCACATCCACCACGTAGATCTTGTATTTGGTTTGCAGTGCGTCACGTACTTTCATGGCGAATTCTTTGTCAGATGGTGAACCGACCACGATTGCCACGGTCGGTGGAACAACGCCCTCAATTTTGGCCTTGTCTGGAACGGCTGGTATCAATGAACTAAATAATTTTTGTGTTCGTTCGGCAACGATCTCGAAATTGGCCTTGACCAAATTCAATGCTTCATCATCGATCTTGGAGTTGTCCATATTTCTGTAGACTTGTTTGTCCAACATTAACCGTTTTTCACCGTTTGGCCATAGACGCCAGGCATCGTTGTCGATGACATCGGCCACTACGATTTGTTTGATTCCGTTCTCTTCTGTTACACCGAATTCGATTTTCATATCGATCAGTGAATGGTTCATTGTTTGCCATGCTAATCACAATAATAAACAAACATAAAAGTTAGATAAATGCAATCACTTTCAATTTACACCAACCTCGTTCCAACACTTCAAAAACCAAATTGGTAACGCGGAACATTTCTTTGACGTGTTTCTCAGTGATCACCAAACCCCCAATATTCAACTTAGCCCCAATCAATGTTTCTTCTGACCAGAATGGATCATGGTTGGCATCATCCTTAAAGAATGTTTCCAATTTCAATGGTGCAAAACGATAACCTTCAGGAACATTAGGATGTCTACGTAAAAATGAACCGGTGGCTACACGACGGCTCACCCATTCTATTGGAACCATGTCACATTTTTTAGCCACAAACGATCGTTTTGAATCAGGATTGGAATCAGCAACACGTGAAACAAAGTGTGTTCGGATACCGATGGCGTTCAAATATTCGAATATGGCACAACAGGTTTGTGTGGAGAGAATTGACTTGCCAACCAAGGTGTGCGCTTTGGCACCATCACCAGCCGTAATTCGATCCTTGCTCAACACATAAACATGGTTGCGATGTTTTTCCCCATTCAGTTCATAAACTTGTTTCGTTTTGCCTTCGATTATCAATTTACCAAGATCTGATTTGGATATTTCTGTTAACCAACAGGAAAAAAGAGTTCAAATTGAACATAAACCAAGCAAAAACAATAGAACAAACCCCTAACAATTCCTAGAAATACTTACCCATTTTGCAATTAAAAATTTAATGAACCAAAACACGCACAGAAAAATATAAGAAGAATTAGAGGGATGCTACAAGGTTTTTGAAGGTTGTCGAGTTTTATGTTCAAGTTACAGAACAAAACAGAACAGCATTCAGCAAACAGCAACAACACGAAAAAAGCACTAAGCAAGTACCAGCCGATTTTATTTAAGTTTAGCATAAAAAAGTTATCATTTCGCTTAATCTAATCAGGTGTGCGTGTAATAAAAACAGCATTCACAAACAAACAAGTTGTATAGTTTTCTGTGGTTTGGCATCACGACATCCAGCACGACCAGCATGAGGAGATTTTTCATATCGAACCAGCTAGCTAGAGAGAGAGAGAGATTTTCCATATTTTTTCTTGGTTTGTTCATTGTGAGTAATTCCAGGAGAACGTATTGAAGTCCAATGATGACAAAAATGTGTGTTTGTGTGCGTGGTGATGGTGGCCTGATACTTTCATATTAGATTTTTTTGATATAACAACAAATATCTTTGAATATTTGGCTGTTGTTATCGTGGATGTTGTTGTTCATTATGAACAGATTGATTATCTGACCTTGAACATGAACGAAAATGTCTATGTCTATTGGCAATATTTTGTTGTTTTGCAAATCAAATCATTTTCATATAACGATAATATAACGATCTAGTTTTAAAAAAATCCTTCATGATTCTAAAAATTTAGTCCAGTTTTTGAGTTTGAATTCATCAATCAATCAAAATGCAAAATTAAGCCATGATAAAATGTTGTTGTTGTTGTCGTTTTTCCGATTACAAAACCATTCTTAGATTTTGAAATATTTGCTGCTAAATTTGTTCGTTGTTTGATAATTGTTTTGGAACTGAGAAAGAAACTTTTTTTTGATGATCAAATCAAATGGATGTGTGAGCGAGCGAGTGAGTGTATGCATTTACTAACTGGATCAAAAAAATGAATTAGATGAAACAAAAAAAACTTGAAATAGGACAATCAACTTTGTATGTGCTAGCTAACAAAATTTAGTTGATAATTATATAAATTTTTGTTGTTGTCTTGGAACATAACACAGATGTGTGTGCAGAGAAGAGCGTGTATGCACTAGCGCGGATGCATTGCGATGTTGTGGTTGTTCTTATAAGCTTGTATTAATTTCATTTTGAGACAACTTGTTTTTTTCTTCTCAAACAAGTCCAACAAACGGACTTCGTGCTTAATAATAAATAATGAATCCTGATGTAAAACTAGCTTCGTTTGTTGGATCTTCATTAGATCATTGGCCCTTGGTGAAGTAATCCATCCCTAGTCAAGCTTTTATAACACACTGACTCTTACAAGGTCGATTAGTTTCAACGAACTCTCATACACAAGCTAACAAGCTAGATATAAGAAAAGATTGACTTTTTGGAACTTTGGAACAAGACAACAACAACAACATTCGCTTACAAAACGCTATGATTATGATTATTAATAATTATGTTCCAACACGGTTTCAGCAAACGATTTTTGTTTTTTTGGTTTTGTTCTTGTTGTTGTTTGGATCTCTCTCTTCCAAAAATCAAGCTATATTACAGAAATCAATAATGAAAATAGATGATAAAACACCACTGTTTGTCTGTATTGATTTCTTTTATTTTTGCTTCTTGTTTTGTTGATGTTTGTTTCAGAAAAGGTCATTTGTGTGGAGATATATCTTATCCCAATAGCTCAATAATAAAAATGTGCAAGAGAGAAAGAATGAAAAAGAGATGATGAAAAGTCAAAGTCCCTAATAATAATACATTGAAAATTTACACTCCCAATTGAAGAAACATAGACAACAAAAAACATTAGAAGACATAGGACTCTTGCAGACCATAGTGCTGCTGATGGTGGTCTTCGTTTGTCTTTTAGAGGATTGTTTTTATTATGATTTTTTGTGGTAATTTGAAACGTTAAATGATGATGATGATCATCGTTTGATTAAATGCCTGGTGATTATAATGGTGATGGTGATGATCATGAAAATGATGCTCATTCTACTGGTGAATTAAACGACACAAGATAATTTTGTTTTGTTTTGTGTGTGTGTGTTTGTCGCGTTGTTGTTGGTGATCAACAACGTTTTCGTGGCCACTGTTTGTGTCTGTTTGTCTATCTGTTTGTGTGCCTGTGTCTGTTATTGTGTGAGCTTCTAAAGATCCAGGAAGAGGATCCATAAAAATTCGATTCATAAAAATCCAACATTAGTTTGTAATACCTCTCTCCACAATTGATTTGATTTGATTTTTTTGAAACCTAATCAATCAACCAAACAAAAACAATGGCTCACTACATAATAGAATTTCTATCATTTAGAAATCTATTCAAACTGATTTATGTGATGTTATTCCGTGATCTCGTGTAAGTTTTTTTTGTTAAATTTGTGAATTTGTGTGTGAATTGTGTGCTACATTTTGCTACCCATCTTCCCATTCCACCTCCCAATCCTTCAACAGGTGTGCAATATTGTTTTTCACGTTTCAATATAAGTTATTCCGTATTGGCTGGAGTCAAAAAGTGTTGATTAAATTCTTTGACGAAACGGTTGCTCGTGATCCAGAAAAGCGTGCTATCAATTACAATGGCGAACGCTTTACGTTTTTAGATGTGGCCCATTTGGCACAAAAGATTTCCAATTGGATCGAGACCAGCCTGGAATTGGGCCAGGATGATGAATGGGAGAAATGCCATCAACAACCAGAATTGGATAAACGTTCCGAACAGGAAGTTAAAATCAAAACAAAATTTGAGAATAACCTTCGTTCAACCCAAATCGGTTTGATGATGAGCAACATTCCTGAATTGGCCAGTTTCGTGATTGGAATAGCCCGTGTTCGTTGTTCATCGGTGTTGTTCAACACACACCATCGTCGTGATACATTGGTGAATGCATTCCGTGCAACCGATTGTAAGGTGTTCATATTTGAATCAAGATATTTGGCTGCCATCGAAGATATCGCTTCCGAATTGCCCGATATCAGATTCTTTATGTTCGATAGAAAAGATTTAAAGAATATGCTGATCGAACCACATTATAATGGACTTAGCAAACAGGAACTGGAAGCGGGCAACATTTTGAAGGCAAACCATCGATTTGCAGCCATGTTGAATGCATACCCGGTGACACCAGTCAAGAAACAATACACTTACAAACTGTCCGATATTGTTCATTATTTGTTCACTTCAGGCACAACCGGTGGCAATATAAAATCAGTGCCGGTGGATAATGTTCGTTATGTTGGTGGAAACATTTCCCAACAATTGGTGTTTAGTTTGAAAAACTATGATCACATGTATGTCTGTTTGCCTTGTTATCATGGGTTCGGTGGTGTCATTGGGCTTGGCTGTATGATGATGTTCGGCAACACTATCACATTGGCTGAAAAATTTTCAGCTTCTAAGTTCTGGCAAGAATGCCGAATGAACGAGTGCACTGTAAGTTGTTGATCTCTTTGAAAATTTCTGATAATTATAATTTTTTTGTTTGTTTGTTTTATGGAGGTTGCATTTTACATAGGCGAAATATGTCGATATTTGCTGGCCCAGAAACCACATTCAGACGAAACGAATCATTCACTTAGAATGATGTTAGGTATTGGACTAAATCGTGAAAATTGGCGCCAAGTTAAAGAACGATTTAAAATACCAAAGATATGCGAATATTATGCTTCCACTGAAGGGAACATTTTGATTGCCAACCACCAGAATGTGGAAGGTTCATGCGGTTTCATTCCATATTACTATGGACCATTGTTGCATACACTTTGGCCATGTCATTTGATCAAAGTGAATCCTGATACACTGGAATTGGTTCGAAACAAGAAAAATGGTCTATGTAAATTTGCCAAGAATGGTGACCTTGGAATGATGGTTGGTGAAATAAAGCAAGGTCAAGTGTTCACCGAATATTTAGGTTATACATCGCCTGAGGAATCTGCTAAAAAATTGGTTAGAGACGTTAGACGAAAAGGAGATTTCGTGTTCATTTCAGGGGATTTGATGGAAATGGATTTGTTTGGCAATTTGTACTTTAAGGATAGAACTGGGGATACATTCAGATGGAAAGGTAATTCACATTTCATGAGGAAATGATCATTTGAAATGATTTGGTAATTTGTGTTTTACAGGCGAAAATGTATCGACAACTGAAATCGAAACCATCGTGGCAACATTCGTAAATCATCAAGATTGTGTTGTGTATGGTGTTCTCGTGCCTAAATGTGAGGGCCGTGCAGGTATGATGGCTTTAACCGATCAACAAGTCGATCTGGATAAATTTTACCAATTCATGCGAGACCGAATCCCCGAATACGCCATACCGAAATTCATTCGCATAACAGATCAAATACCGACCACATCCACACACAAATACATAAAATATCCATTGAGAGAGGAAGGAATCGATTTGGACAAAATCAAGCCAAGTGATCGAATCTATTATTGGGATAGTGAAGCTTGTAAATATTTACCAATGGATCGTGATGTTTATGATAAAATCAAAAGTGGAGCCATTAGATTTTAAAAGAAATTTATTATAATTAGAAATGTAATCACCAATTTTTTTAAAATATTGATATTCATATAACCCTTTTATCACCAAAATCAGCTAATTTTTATGAATACTATTATTATTATTTATAATTATTTTAAAAAATAATCAAAATTTATAAAAATAACTGAGTTATAATTAACTGGTAAAAATAATAACATTAAAATTAATTTGTTTCGTTTTTTTGGAAAAGACTAGTGTCCATTTTCATTTGAAGTGAGGAAGTAGGTTTTTTTTGCTGTTTGTCTGTGGAGTTCAAGCAACCAGTCTACCAACATCCTTCCAATCAACCTACCATACAAAACGGGTCCAGAAATCCAGTAATCGATTATCATTTTAATATGTTTGATGATTTGTTTTGTATGATAAAATGATTGAATTCAGTTGCTCAATAAATCACACGCACACATATTCACGATAACACAACAAGCAAACAACATCTCGATTGAAAGTGTGATTAGCACTTGTGAAGGTTGGTTTCTGTTTAAATCCATGTTTTTCAAGGGTTCATCTCATCACATTTATTATCATTTATCATTTATGGGGAGTCACCATAAACAATTTTCTTCATATTAATAGCAATAATAAATAAATGATATCTAATGTGTGATTTGTATGTTATTTTCCTTAATTCAATGAAAACTTGATTTTTCTAGTATTTTTCGATATCAAAAAATTTTTT
Organism: Tragopan temminckii; assembly: GCA_028571105.1. Lineage (NCBI taxonomy): Eukaryota > Metazoa > Chordata > Aves > Galliformes > Phasianidae > Tragopan > Tragopan temminckii. The sequence continues at coordinate 81,258 of JAOWBP010069413.1, forward strand.
CCTAATTTACACACACACATAAAAAGAAGTTTCCTTGTATATCATTTTGCCCGATTAGTTCGCTTTTTGGTCAACCAAATCAACCAAATTAATTAATTGAATTCATTTGATAATTTAACCTGGAGCTGTTTACATCGAAAAAAAATTATTTTTCAATGAATCAACAACCAAAACCAAAAATGATGAAAACATTTGCGGAGAAAGTATCCGTATTCTTAAATTTTTTAAATGTGATTATATTTCGTGATATTGTGTAAGTGTGTTTGTTTGTGTGCTATTAAATGGGCATTTACAATAACGTTTTTTGGTTTAGCTGTGGCCTTCTGTTCATTAGATATAAGCTTCAAATGGTCTGGTATACTTGGCAGAACAAAGTCTATCTGAAATTCTTTGACGAAAATGTTCATCGTTTCAGACGTCAAACAGCAATCATCTACAAGGATCAATACATCTCTTTTACGCAAGTTTCAGATTTCGCCAATAAAGTATCCAATTGGCTGGAATCTGGTCTGCAGATTGGCTGCGATGAACATTACGAAGATAGACAACGAATGCTCAATTCTCAATCAGCTGATTCAGCAGCCGATAAAGCTGCTGCTGTCAATAAAAACAATATTTTAAACAAAATTGAACGACATCAAAAAACCATTAAAATTGGTTTGATGCTGAGCAACATACCTGAAATTAGCAGTTTCCTGGTAGGCATATATCGTGTTCGTTGTGCACCGGTCTTGTTCAACATAAACCACCGTGGTGATTTATTGGTGAACGCATTTGAAGCAATCAATTGTAAAATATTCGTGTTTGAGGCCAAATTTTTGCCGGTCATCCAAGAAGTGATCCATCGATTGCCTGATGATATCAAATTTTTCATTTATGATCGATCATTGATTCCGGTGTTTGAAAAAGACAACAAACCTAGACAACCAAATTTCGATTACAAAGGATTGAGCAAACAAGATTTAGAGAATGGCATCAACAATAACGTTGTAAATGAATCGAACAAATCCCAACAATTTGCCTGTATTTTACATTCGTATCCTAGCACCCCGGTTAGAAAACGTTATCCATACAAAATGGATGATATTGTTTTGTATTTGTTCACTTCGGGAACATCCGGTGGAAAAATTAAAGCTTCAGGATCTACCAATCATCGTGTGTTATCAACAACAATGATGAAAATGTTTATGGGTTTGGGTCCCAAGGATAATATGTACGTTTGCATTCCCTGTTATCATGGTATGGGCAGTTTGGTTGGACTGATGAATGGACTAGTCAATGGATGCACCGTTACATTGGCAGATAAATTTTCGGCCACCAATTTCTGGAAAGATTGCTATGTTAGTGGCTGTACGGTGAGTAAGACAATTTTTTTGTAAATTGCTCAAGAGTGAAATGAGGAAACTTTATCACCAATTTTAGATAGCAATGTACATTGGGGAAATATGCAGATTTTTGTTATCGAAACAACCAAACGATTATGAACGAAAACATCAAGTTCGTTGCATGTTTGGTGTTGGCATGAACAAAGAAGTTTGGATCAATGTTCAAAAACGTTTCCGTATCAAGCGAATATTTGAGATATACAGCTCAACGGAAGGCAATTCTAATCTAAGTATGCTTGCAAATTGATCTAAATCAATTGATTTTAATTTGTATTATTTATAGTGAACTATATGGGCGTGCCAGGATCTTGTGGATTCATTCCATATTATTTTGGGTCATTATGCCAAATGTTGCTGCCTAGCATTTTGTTAAAAGTTGATCCAATAACCTTGGAATTGGCTCGTGGCCCCGATGGCTTTGCTCAATTGGCCAAACCTGGTGAAATCGGAATGATGATTGGCCAGATACGTGAGAGTGATCCGTTTTCTGAATTCACCGGTTATACATCCGTTAAGGAATCAAAGAAAAAATTGATAACCGATGTAATGAAGAAAGGTGATTACGCATTCGTCAGTGGTGATTTGTTTGTTATGGATGCATATGGCAATGTATATTTTCATGATCGAACCGGTGATACGTTTCGGTGGAGAGGAGAAAACGTTTCCACCACTGAAATTGAAAATGTTGCTGGAAAATATTTGAATCATGGCAACAGCGTTGTGTATGGCGTGCTAGTGCCCAATAACGAAGGTCGAGCCGGTATGATTGCGTTGAGTGATCGAAACATCGATTTGGACAAGTTTTATCAGTTCATGAAATCACATGTACCTGAATACGCCATACCGAAATTTGTACGAATCACCGATCACATACAAACCACAGGAACACAAAAATATTTAAAATATCCACTCAGAGAAGCTGGATTTGATCCTAGCAAGATGAAAGCCGGTGATGAATTGTATTATTTTGATAAACTACAAAAACGTTATGTTCCATTGGACAAGGTTGCATTTGAGAATATTCAAAACGCAACCATTCAATTTTAATTTAAAAAAATATTAATCTTATTATTTTGATTTATATTAAATTCATTGCTAAAATTATCATTTGAACATGATTTTTGAAAAAAAACTTTGTTTTACGGCCAACAGATTTCGCTTTTGTCAAACGATTTTGTTTTTCGATCAAAATTTGATACGAATCTAAAACAAACGATTTTTTGAAATTAGTTGGTCGAATACAAATTGGAGTGCTATTGGAGTGATATTAGAGTGCTATTTCAAGGTTAATTTTTGTTAAATTATTCAAATAATTTTTATAAATTACGTTCTTTGTTTGAATTGTTTGCTAAAATGACAGATTCAAAAAAAATCAAATTCAAAATATCTGTTCTTAAGCCAAAAAAATGAATATCATGTACCTATATTAAAAAACATAAAGCTTAATCTAAACAGGAACAAGTCATTGTTTTTGTAAGGCACATGAGGCATAGGTAATCGTCAGGCAAGCGAGCAACGATGACGAAGATTTTGGACAATGATGAAATGTCACCCTCAGCGCTTAGCGTTTTTGATCTTGTTTGGCGTCACCATCAATGATGATTTCATATTTTTGTGTGTGTGTGTGTGTGTGGCTTAAGCAAAAACACTTTTCCTAGCAGACATGGCTCAGTGATTGTCTGCTTGACTGCGAGGACACAATTGAATTAATTCTATTAATATAATATTAACAAATGAATTCGCAATACACAAAAACACAAAAAAACAATATCACAAAATCAAGATCTACTATTCTCTCAAATCCAAATTCAAGTTCGCTTCGTTAATTAGTCCTTGAATTTTTTAGATTATAATCCTGGATTTCTGGTTTTCATAAATAGCTTACTTGGATTCTTGAATGCTTGTTTGGGTTTTTTAGAAAAAAATCCAACCGACCGAATAAAAAATAATCCAAAACGGAAGAAAATTTTTATCAAAAAATGTGCATTGATAAAGAAAAAAAATAAGTGTTTATAAGATGAATGGAAAAATTATCCACCAAAAAGTGTTGATTTGATGGCATGTTTATAATAAAAAACCATAAAAATAACCCGCCAAATTGATTGATTAATTTGATAATCAATTTTATTGATTTGATTGTTAATTTGATTGGTGACAGTCTGTCCAAATTTTTGAATCGTCCAAATGTGTTTGTGCTTGTGTGGTCTAAAATGATTAAATCACATTCAAGCATATTAAGCCACATTGGCAAAATGTTTTTTTGGTTGTGTATGTGACAATGTCCTGGTAACAGCCACGGCAAAAAATATTTGCTTGCTTGTTTAGAAAAAAAAGTTGATTGCGAAAACATCGAAAAACAAAAAACAAGTCAACCAAAAAGATCATCCTCGACAAAAACAAGCTTGCCTTTAAACAACAATAACAACAAGCTAAACAGTTATCATAACAATTTGTGAAGCATAGTTGAAGAATATTTGTGAATCATTAAATTTTACCACCACCACAACAAAACACCAAACAACAAAATACAAGCATCCAAATCATAAAAATAGAAGCCTTCAGGGTTGTGAGGAGTGGTGTATGTGTGTGTGTTTGGATTAACCGATCTAACGGAACTCCATAGGAAAGATTCCTTAAACTGTGTGTATAAGAAATTTTATTTAAATTTAGAATCATAAATCAAACAACCAAATAAACCAAATAAACCGCGCTGCCACAACCAACTACGAAATCATCAAAACAACATTGCAAGACAGCACTCATCTGGTGTATGTTTTCATGAACATCTGCTGCCGATGTATGTCTCATGCATGATGTCTTAGCCACAATTCTTTTTTTTGTTGAATGGTGATGGTTAGGTCTTATATATCAACAAAAAGTCAAAAAATCATCATCATCATCCACCCAACAAATAAGATTGCTGGTACTTGTTGATAGTGAGAGCTGCGGCATATCAGCCAGCCAGTCAGCAGTTAGTAACAATGATCTAATTGCTGAAACAAACATCAACCAACCAAAAAAAACAGCTAAGCATCACCAACAACAAACAACCACACAAACAAAGCATGTCGACATTTTTATTATTTAGCATCTTATTTTTATATTTAATATTAATTGATTTAAATTAATTTATTGATTTTGATTTCTAAATGTGAATTAAAGTGTGCGTGTGCAATAATCGATACGACTACGAGTAATAATTTTTGATAAAAAAGAAAAATGCTTATGGACAAACCAGGGCATTTTTGCTTGACAACATTGGAATATGTCTTCCAAGGGACAACCAATTCATTAACTACACAATGCCCATCTTGTGGTCTTCGTTTGGTCATCCGTTATGATAATATTGGTAAGTAAAATTTTAGATATTTATTAAATTTAATTGTACTAAATTAAATGTTAATAATAAATTTGAAATCTTAAATTAGTAAATCGTGCAACATCACTGGGGTTTATAATTGGAATTAGCGCCCTGATTGGATATCACATTGGCGCCAACAAACAATGGATCAAACAATTTGCTAGAAAAATTTTTCGTTTTGTTAATTCAAATGATGACCAACCGGAAACATCGTTTGATGCTTCACCTGGTTCAAAGTTGAACATCCGGAAATACCGAAATGGCCAACAACAACAAGCATCTTCTCAACAAGACGAATTGATAATCAGCCCCTACCACCCAAGTGATAGTGCTAGCGATTCTGCTGTTGATTTTTATTTATCCGATCATGAAGATTTTGATGAACATTTAAATGAAGTGATGGCATATGATCGATATTATGATGAACTCTTCCATAACAACAGCCAACCAGATTCATATTCAAGCTATCAAAGCATCCATTCAAAGACTGTGGACAAAATCGACAAAGTATTACATCAAATTGATGATATTAAAAAATCAATTGTCGAAATTGATGATGAATTATATCATGTTACCGGATCTAAATATGCTAGTTTTAATCCTGATTTTTTAACATTAACTGATTTGGTTCATGAAGAATTGTTTGTTGATGAAAATCAAAGCAATCGAAGAACGATCACTTCCAGACAACAGCAACATCATCATCAACAACAGCAAGCATTCAATCAGCTAAATCAGCAACTAGTCCGTCATCCACAATCAAATCATCGTCAAAGACGACACAATAGTCGAGTGTCTATAGACCGATCATTGGTCGGCGCTAGTGGTGATCAACAAGCACAACGAGCCCAATCACAAAGAAGACAATCAATTTACAGTGCAGATGCTTTTGGCGATGATAATCAAACACCATCACCATCCCACCAACAACAATCATCATCATTGTTACAACGAGAATTAAGTCGTCTTAGTTTTGGCTCAATTGATTCTAATCTACAGCAATTAGAATGGGATGAATCGGAATGTGATTTCTATTTTTATTCTTCTAATGCAGATGCTACCGCAGCTAGTAATCAAAGTTCACAATCGTTGGCCGAGTTGGCTTCATCAGAAATAACGTCAGCTGAATCAATTTCCAATGATGAAACGGCAGCAGCTAAAACCTCACCAACATCATCGTCATCATTGACCAATGAAACGCCAATGATGACCGATGAACAGAAACTTAAAAGCATGCAAGAATTATTGGAAGAAGCTAAACGTCTTGGATTGTTGAACACGATCATTGATGCTTGCCTTCACACGGCACATTCACCGCCATCTTCTATTAAAATACGTAAACTTTCTACTAATAGTTCTTCTACGTTTATCAGCGGTGATGATAACGAACTTGAAGAAGACGAGGATGAGGAGGAAGAAGATGAGGCAGAGTTGGATGAAAAAGCACATCAAGGCGATGGAGAAGCTTCAGCTGAAGGCTCTCAAATCTAATTTCGAGCCAGAGGAAGAGGAAGAAGAAACTTGGATCCAAAGCATATCACCATCAACTGATTTTTTGTTGTTGAATTTGATTGATTGCTGCATTAAATGTGAAGAACATTTAATTTAATTATTTAATTAATTAACTTAATCTCATCAGTCATTCATAAGAGTCTTTCACCTATAACATCATTCATCATCAAATATGATGTGTTAAATACGTGTTAAATGAAATACTAGTCACAAAATTGTCTCAAATTAATTAATTTTTTTGTAATAATAAATCAATCAGTCGGTAATTAGTTAATCAATCAAACATTTAATAAGTTTTTTGTGTGTGAGCTTTCCGACTTGTAAAACGATGACAATATGTGATAATTCTGTTGCTTAGTTCTGTTGTATTTTTTGTGTGATGATTTACCTGTCAAGTGCTGGCGTCGTCGGCGGCAATTCTACTTTGATATATTGCTTTCCTTGATTATTGCCGATTGCTGTGTAAATCAAACAATCAGTCATTCAATCATTCATTTTGGTGATGGATTTGTTTAATGATTGATCTATAAAAAATGATGTTCTTATTGCAACGAATTTTGAATTTAATAATTGTTTTGTATTGTGTTTTGAATGTTAACTGCCTCATAATTCGTTACGATCAGAATACGTTTCAGGAAAAAACTGTTCCATCAAGGTATAATAAATGGCTTGAACCAGTTGAACCAATCAATGTTGAAGTAGGTTTGAGACTGTTGAACTTTGGTCCAATGGATGAAAAGAAATCCCAGTTTACCGTATTGATTCATATTTTTGTGTCTTGGAATGATGAACGATTGAAATTGGACAACAACAACAATCAACATGTGAATCGTTCGTATTTGGAGATGAACAGCTGGCATTTGGATCGTATCTGGATGCCTAGTCTTCATTTTTCCAATGCCAAACCATTTGCTGCAGATATTTTGAAAATGCCCGGTCAAATTTATGGCACATTGGATGACAATGGAAAAGTCTTTTTAATAAAAAAGTAACTGTTGTATCTGAATGCTAGTGAATAAATGTCTGAATATGGTTTGCTTTTACAGAACCAAACTGGATGCTGGATGCAGGATGAACATCAAATTCTACCCGATGGACACACAGCACTGTTCCATTGAAATCGAATCCAGCAGTCTATCCACTAGGAACATGAACCTATCCTGGACTAACGACGCCATTCAAATTCCAAGCAATTTCCTATGGTCTGATTTTTCAATGGAAAAAATCAGCACCACAAAAGGACGGATACATTATAAGAAAGCCGGACCATATCATCGTTTGAAAGCAACATTCAAATTGCGAAGACACGTTTACAATTATTTGTTTAACGTTTATTTTCCATCGACATTGTTTGTTATGAGTTCGTGGAGTTCATTTTGGATCGATATACCTGCCGCACCAGCTCGTGTGGCATTAGTGTTGACCACAATGTTGACACATGTCACCAGCACCAAATCAGTCCATGAACAATTACCTAAATCATTGTTCATTAGTTCGTTGGACATTTGGGTTATCATGTGCACAAGTAAGACAATTCAAATTCATAATACAAAATGCAATCTAATTATAAACTCAAACCCTTTTTGGCAGTGTTCATCTTTGCAGCCATAATGGAATATTCAACAGCTAATTATTATTATCATAAAGTCAGCAGAATACGAGATAAGAAACCGGCAGAACAGCCTAGTTCAAGAAATGACGCTGAAGGCACAAGAACAAGGCGAACACCAACACCTGTGATTGAAGCCAAAAAAGATAACATTTGGCATCAAGCTTGGATTTGGATATTTCCACAGTTTGATGAGGAACACTTTTCCGCTAGACGAACGGCACTGTTGATTGATTATCGTTCACGTTTCTTATTCCCTATAACATTCATTTTATTTAATATAATTTACTGGACAATATTGGCCATCTATTCAGATGATCAAGAATGATTAAATGATGGATTGAATGCATTTACCAATATATTACACAATAATCTTCTTGTTGTAATTGTTTTCAATCAATCAAACTACAATTTTATTTCATGTTTGAGGATTACTATTTCTAATAAAACAAACAAACAGACAAACAAACCACTTGTTGCATTAGCACGTGCTGTCCAGCCAAAATGATATTACTTGTCAAAAAAAGAACACGCGGGCGTGAGCTCATCATTTTCTAAATTTCCAAATTTGAAGAGAACAAAATACACACATGCACACTGTTTCTCAACTTATGTTTCTGGAACATTTCACATACAAAAAAATGTCTGGATTTTTCTTCTGGCTAACAGATGGCGTTGAAATTTTCCTTAAAGAAATTTTTTTGAGAACCAATTGAAATGAAACTTAAAAAAGATGATGATCATCCATCACTTGATTAGCATGATTTAGTGGTTAATAAAATCAATCTTTATTTCACTATCTTGTTAGTGTGTGTGAGTCAGTGTGATTGTGTTATTGCAATCAAATTTGAATCATTGAATTTCATCCATTATTCACACACAAACTTGGTCATGGAATGAAGCGATATAATCACTGGCAAAGAAATATGATAATAAATTAAAAATAATTGCTTCAAATTGAATTGATCATCATCACCGTCATCAATGTAGCATTCCCCGTTGCTTAATAATCCAATAGTTCCATATTGTGAATCCTGCCTCAAACTAATCCTCATATGTAAAAGATTATTCATTTATGCGTGCCGTTGTTTTTTGAATGGCAACATAGCAATATGTTCCGTATATGTTTTCTCTTAGTATCAATCATCTTCTCTCTTTAGCAGATGGTTTCTTTTTAAAAAAAATTATTATTAACCGAATGATGCTCTTCATCTTCATAATTTAAAGGTCAAATAGAGATAACGGCAAACACACAAAAATAAAAGAAGGATGCTTATTTGAAATTTAGACTCTTTTAGATAAAGAAGATCCAACCTAACCGATCGCGTTGAATCTTTTTGAAGATGCTTGTTTCAATCGTTGAATTGTAGATCAAGAGGATAGTATCATACGGTCTAATATAACGGGGGATCTTGTTCTTGTTCTTCATCATTTTGTTCGTAAAGTTGGGGTAGTGTGACCAGTTTTTTTTCAAAAAAAAATTGAGAGCTTTTTCTCTTTCTCCTTCTCAAAAAAACACATCATCTTGCGAAAGATAGGGCAGCTAGCGCAGTGGTTTCATCATTCAACACAGTTCACTTTATCAAGCATCCACGTCCACCACCACCATAAGAAATTACATTGCAACCGATTGAAAAAATATTATATATCCACACGCCCGTTTTGTCCGAAAACATTTGATTTCTCTCCCTAAAAGCAACTACCATTCACTCTCTTATATGTTTTTTTTTATATAAGTGTTTGTATTTTTTTCCCGTGATTATATCCCAATTTTTTTGCTCTCTCTCTTGTTTTTTTGATATTTTATTTTTATCCACACAAAAAAATATAATGCAATAATCTTTTAAAACAAAAAAAAACGTCTGCAGTCTGCTGTTCAATAAGAAAAAATAAATAAAAATTCACATTTACGATGGCTGAATCTTTGTTGTTTCTTCATGCTTAAAACAAGTGTGTTTTGTGTGCTGTTGTGTGTGTTGTCCAGCTTTTTTTTAGAATATTTATTATTAATATTTTTATTTATTGAAACGTTTTTCGTTTAACAAATAAAAAAGATCTCAAATGATTTGACCGGCCAACAAAATGATTCAACCGGAAATGTTTTGGTGGTTTTTTAAAGCAACAAGAATTTTACTAAATTATTTATTGGTCTTTCAATTGTTCTGGTCATTGAGATGCTCGGTTTCAGCATTGGAAATATGGAGCGTTTATTTTGACCCTTCGGTAATTTGTTTTTTTTTTGTTTTGACAATTCAAGTTTTTTCTGATTAATTGATTTTGTGATTGATTTTTGAAATTAAATAGTTAGAGCTAATAAAATCCAATGACAATCGTCTAATACAACAACTAATCGATGTGCCATTTGATGATGAGCGATATATTTCCGAAGTGAATACATATATCGATTCGGAACAAAATGCTCAACGTATACTTCGTATGGAATTGTCTGTTTGTGAGGAAATATTCTCCGGTGATTCATTAAATCATCATTCGTTTGCTAATGAATCATCATTTACGGATGGACGTGGAACCAAATTTGTTTGCTTGCAACGTTTGGCAACGATTCAACTGCCAAACATCGCCAATGACACAACCGTGGTTCGTTATCCAACCGGTGTGGCATTGCCGTTCAGCAAATATAAACCAGATCACACATTTCAAACATTATTATTGACCATTGAATATATGGATGATTATGATACGTTTAATGATTATTCTGGATTTGATTTACATTTGATTGATCGTTCTGAAGTGGATTTCGAGGCCGGTATCATGGCCGTAGGATCTGTTCCAGATTTTCGTTTTTTTATTCCGCCCAAATTGAATCATTGGTCAATGAAAGGAGTTTGTATGAGCAGTTGCCTACAAAATGTAAGTTTGGAGAGAGGGGGATTAGATGATTGATGATTAATAAATTGTGCGTGTGTGTATACAAAACTGATTATCGTCAATTGAATTATAATTAAAAAAAATAGGAATTGACACCGGAGATAAAAATAGCAGCTATTTTGGTATCGACCAACCACGAATACCTGGAAGAATTGTCCGTTAAGATAAGCGATTGCCATCAACAGAAAAGCGGTCGAGAGATATTTTCGCTTGGTGCAACCATTGAACTGTTAGAAGAGCCGATGGTGAATGTACGAGATGATAAAATAATTGTTGAATGTGATTACAGCACTTCACCAAACAACACCATTCGAGTAAGATTATTTTTTAATTGATCCTTTATTTGATAATCCTATTAATCAATAATTAATCAAATCAAACAGGGAGGATTCGGCATAGAACAAGAGAACTGTATGGTGTGGATGCATTATTATCCTAAAATACCAACAGATGCTTGTTTGTCCAGTTATTCATTGGCAACCATAATGTCGCTTTTGGATTTAAATGATATTAATGTTACCATTACGAGGTTCGTTTTGTTTCATTTGAGTACTTTTTAAAGATTATAATTCTAAATTCAATAAACAGAACGAATGGTTTGGATATGAAAATACAAAACAACTCTGACTTTGATCAACAAGATCAATCAGAGGAACAACAGCAGCAAGCAAGAGCAACAGCAAATGAATTGGACTCGTATCTAGATCAAAAGGACAACAACGACCAATGGAACATTGACAAACTGATCCGTGCCAAATATAGCGCTATGAAAGGACGTTTGATATCTCAATGTGCGTGGAATCACTTGAAAATGGAATCGTCACTTAGGCGTCGACGTAGAAGGCGGAGAAGGCGAAGATAACTCACTCAGAACTGCCACATCAATGTTAAATTGCTTAAAAATATATTGAAAATATTATTCGTTTTCCCATTGGCTTGACACATACAAGTACAGACTGGTTGAAGTGCGTTATTTTTTGATTTAATAATTAGTTGCATAAATCAATGTTTTTTTATTTGATTATTAAATAATTTATGATTTCCATTAACTATTTTCTTTTGGAAACCAAAGGAGTTTTTCTTTTGAGTTGAGTGATAGGGGAAAAAGAAAAATTCCAGTGAAAAAGAAACATTTTCAGGTTGTTGATTTGAATCTGGAATTGCTCACATCAAGGAGAACTAGTCATTGAATCTGTGCTGAAAGCTCTTTCTGTCTATGCGTATAAGTGGATGAGTGAGAGTCTTGTTAAGATTAAAAAATGATTCTTGTTTAATTGACGAGTCAAGTGTGCTTGGGACAATTCCAGCCAATCAAAAATTCAGCAACAGCAAAAAAATACAAAAAAAAATTCCAACTAATCTTTTACATTTTAAGTTGATTATAACATAAGCATATATAATTTTTGTGTTGAGAGTCACAAGATGTAATGGAATATAATATTAACCCAAAAATAAAGTTACCATGATTTACTAATTGATTAGAAATTCTATAAAATAAGAATCTAATTTAAAAAAAGAAATCTATCCATTAGGTGGTATGGTGGTAGGATGTTTGTTTCTTCCATTTTGACTATTGGAATGCCTGCTGCTCTGTGATAGTGGTTTGTTTTGGTGGTTGACTTGTCTGTTGATTGGCTGATTATGGTGATCATCATAAATGATAATCATTTATAAACCAACAACAACATCCGTCACTAAAAAAATCGATAATATTTTTGAATTCAGTTGACAATTACTAAAAAAAGCATTTATTGATCAATCTTTAACAAAAACAGTTAACTGGTGTTTTTTCATTAATTTTTGATGAGCAATTTTGCGTTGTGTCAATAGTTTTGCTGTGAAATGTTGTTTATTTATTTAATAATCATCTTTATAATCCTATTTTATCTAACATCAGCCTATGTTGGCAATTATTGTTTCATACATAAATTTTATGTTAAAAAATTGAATCAATTGTTTGAATATAGCCAACGCGATTTCAATAATAAATCACCGTCATCGCCATCACAAACCACAAAACAACCAACTAGTGAAAAATGGCTGTTTAATAAGAAATTTTTGAATCGTGAAAAATCATTGGATTCTGATTATAACACTGATGTTTCTAATGATAGTGCCATCCATAGCAGCGAATCGGATTCAGATTTTGAAGAGAAAAGTGAACTATTTACTCCACTGTCAATAAATCATTCGATGAGCTTGAAATTGAATCAAAACCAAAATGAACTTGATCTAAGTATGGTGATTGAATTTGCTTCGGTTGGATTGCAAGCAATTGTGGATGACGTAGTGACCAAACGATTCGTTTCTCAAGAATTACAAACATGGAACCTGTTAACACGAACCAACAAGCTTGGAGCCAAGAAATCATTTCCGTTAACTTGCATTTGGTTAGCTGGAATATTGTTTCGTTATATGGCACTGCCAATAAAAATGATCGCATTTATAATTTGGATAATCGGTTTGATTTTAATAGCGCCATTGTTGGGAATTTTGCCTGAAAAAGCAGTCAAACAAAAGATCTATCCATTTGCTAGCATGCTTGCTATCCGTGTTAAAGCAGCCATCCTTTCCATGGTGATCGCATTCCACAATAAAGAAAACAAACCTAAACCAGGTGGAATTTGTGTGGCGAATCATACTTCGCCAATTGATTTTGTTGTTTTGCATTGTGATAATTCGTATGCATTGGTCGGACAACGACACGGTGGAATACTTGGTTTAATTCAGCGATTCATGTCAAAAACTACTCAACACCTTTGGTTTAACCGATTCGAGTTTGAGGATCGACAAAGTAAACTAGCGTTTGTATTAGATGATAAACAATAATTGTCACTGAGGTATTGTTTTTTATATAACACAGCTATTTCACAACGATTACGTGAGCACACTGAAGATAGCAAAAATCTACCGATATTGGTTTTCCCGGAAGGCACCTGCATCAACAACTCTGCGGTGATGATGTTCAAAAAAGGTAGCTTTGAAATCGGTGCCACCATCTACCCAGTTGCCATCAAATACGATGCACGGTTTGGAGATCCATTCTGGAATTCAAGCAAATATGGTTATTTCCGTTATTTGCTGATGATGATGACATCGTGGGCAATTGTTTGTGATGTTTGGTATTTGCCTCCGATGACCAGACGACCAGACGAAAGTGCCATCGAGTTTGCCAATCGAGTCAAATCCAAGATTGCATCACGCGGTGGAATGGTTGATTTGGAATGGGATGGACAGCTTAAACGAATGCCAGTTAAGCCTGAATTGGTCAAACAGCAGCAATTTGAATTCTCACAGACTATTAAAAAACATTTCAAGGGTTATTTATAAATTGAATTTTTTGGTAATTGATTGGCTCAATGCGTTTTTAAAAATAATTTATCAAAAAGCCCATTGAGATGTGTTGAAAGGGTGATTTATTATTAAAATTACTTGAAATTTAACATGCAATTGTGAATTTAAAAAATACTCAAAATTAAGAGAAGGCTCTAAGGGTATATAATCTTCAATATTTTTTGCAAAAAAAGTTTTAGCTTACAAAATTGTTCAATGATCATCAATTGTTTGCATGATGTGGATTATATGTTATTTGTTATATGTTTGGGCAATAACAGGATTGCTTATAACGATGTCACATTTAATTCTGGGCGATGGCTGTTTCATTCATCGATATTATTTATCTATATTAAATAAATTGTTTGATTATTGTCAACACGAGTTGGACAAGGTTCAACAAAAACGAAGATCATTTTTGCAAGATTCTTTTGATTCTGATAGCGATGAATCAGATTATGATGAATGTAAGATCACTGTTTCACTTTGATAATTTAATTAATTTTAAAATTTTAAACAGCCCACATTAATCACTCGATGAGTTTGAAATTGAACCAAAACCAAAATGAATTGGATTTGAGTTCGGTGATTGAATTCGCATCGTCTGGCTTGCAGGCAATTGTGGATGACGCGGTCACCAAACGTTTCCTTCCTCAAGAAATAAAAACATGGAATCTGTTAACTCGAACCGATAGGTTTGGTTATCGTAAGAAATCGTTTCGAATAACGTGCATTTGGTTGGCTGGAATTTTGTTTCGTTATCTGTTTCTGTTTCCGTTTAGATTGACATTTGCAATCATAACGTCCTCTTGTGTATTATGGGCATCATTATTTTTGTGTTTATTGTATGAAAGTCCATTCAAACAGAAACTACACAATTTCTTTAGTAGGTCATGTTTTAGGCTTGCATCAGCTATGGTGGGCATCATGATCACTTATCACAACAAAGAAAATAGAGCTCGACCAGGAGGAATTTGTGTGTCAAATCATACTTCACTAGCGGATTGTTTGCCATTGTTGATGGATAATTTATATGCTATAGTCGGACAACGACACCAAGGTTTTGTTGCTTTCATTCAACTGTCCATGTCCACCGGTACACAACACATTTGGTTTGATAGATTCGAAAAGAATGATCGACAATGTCAGTTTGTTATATTTATTTATATGTCATCACTTTGAAAAATTATTACATATTGATATTATATTTGGTTTGCAAGACAGATGTCCAGAAACGATTACGTGAGCACACTGAAGATAGCAAAAATCTACCGATATTGGTTTTCCCGGAAGGCACCTGCATCAACAACTCTGCGGTGATGATGTTCAAAAAAAGTAGCTTTGAAATTGGTGCCACAATCTACCCGGTTGCCATCAAATACGATACAAGGTTTGGAGATCCATTCGTCGACACAATCAAACATGGATACCTTAAGCAACTTTTCTTTTCATTTTCCTGGTGGGCACTTGTTTGTGATGTTTGGTATTTGCCTCCGATGACCAGACGACCAGACGAAAGTGCCATCCAGTTTGCTAATCGAGTCAAATCCAAGATTGCTTCACGTGCTGGTCTGGTGAATCTAGAATGGGATGGACATCTGAAACGTTTTCCTATAAAACCAGAATTAATTGAACAACAGCAATTTCAATTCGCACAGACCATTAAAAAAACATTTCAACAAACAACGAACACAAAAATGACCAAAAACGATTGTTGATCAAACTATCAAAAACCTTTATTAAAAATAAAAAAAAATTGATTGATTTATCGATTCACAAGTCAATTGATTATATAATCTAAGTTTGTGTGAGTATTAATCACTTTAAAGATAAAAATAATCGTTCAAATTTTATACATAAGCTTGGCATGTTGTCAGCATATACATTTTGATATTGAAAGATGCATTTTAAATTTTTATTGATAATTTTTTCTTATCAAAACAAGAAAAAAACAAACATTGAAGATAAATTAGAATATTTTTCTTACAGGAAACAACAAAAACAATTCAAATTTAGTTTGATCATGATGTCATATGACTTAACGTGTTTTTTAGTTTGTTTGTGTTTGTATGGCTCATTCATTCATAACTCTTTCTCTCTCGCTCTCTTCACTTCAAACAAGTGTTCCGAGTACACGTGTATCGGCATAACAATCTTTTCTTTCTTTTCTTCGCGTGCTTGTACAATTTTTATAATTGATTGAAAATTCAGCTATTTACAATCAGTTTTCTCTTACTTTTTCATCCAGATATAAAATTTCAAACCTTTTTTGGAACATTGTTTTTTGTTATAAATTGAATCAATATGAAGCATAATATCACCATAATATCACCAATATATCACCAATCATCACCCTGATAATCATGATGATGATCAAGCATTATCGACCAGGTAGGCAACCAGGCAGCAACAATAAACCAGTTTTTGATTCCCCTTTGAAAGATGATATTTCAATGTCTGTTTGTATGATTAAAAAAACAAGAGTGGTAGTGGCGTGTGTAGGAGGAGTCTTACTCCTCTTCCTCCTCATCATACGATTTGCTGTGTGTGTGTATGATCACATTCAATCAAAAGTGATCATTTTCAAAAAGGCACAAGCAGATAAATACAAATGTACAAAATGTACATGTGCACACACACACACATAAACACACTTTTTTGATATGCAATTAAGTGATATGCTTTTTAATACTTTTCAACTTCTGGAATTCATATATTTTTGTGTTTAAATCTCCAAATAGAAGAGATGGAAAAAATTAATTCAAAATGGATTTATTAGTTATTCTTTCTCAATGTTAAATAATGATTAACGAATAGCTTCACTGCGATGCATTTTACGTTTTGTTATGCCTTAATCTTGCAAACAAACAACGACAACTGGTTTAGACCAACCAACCAAACAAACAAGCAATGTTGGATAAGAAATTTTTGTATTTTGAAAAACAACAAAATTTAATCAAACGCCAAAAAACGTTCATTTACCCTCGAGATTTATTATTTTTTTTGTTTTATTTAGAATTTTATCTTGTTTATCAACGAAAAAACTTCGAGAAGAAAAATATCCAACTTTGACCTAATCTTTTTTTAATATTTTTTTGAACCAATTTGCCCATTAAAAATAATAATATTTCCCTCTGTGTGTGTGTTTGTCGGTGTAATTTATCCTCAAACAGAAAAAAAGCAGGCACGAGCAAACAACAAAATTATTTTTGCTTTACAGCCACAGACAAACACACAAAAAACACTGTTATCCGGATGTGTTTTTTGTCTAAAACAACAACCAGCACTTGTTGCTTGCTGTATTCTATGCAGACAAATCAAACCAACTAAGCAAAACAACAGCAGAAAAATTTTTGAATTTATCAACTCCCTTTTTATCATTAACATTGAATTGTCGTTGTCCATTATTCTTCTTTTATGGCTGTCTGCTAGGGAGATTATTCAACTAACCAACCAATTCCTGTTGCTTACCAAATGCCAAACGTTTTGTGTGTGTGTCATGGTTGTTGTTTTTCGTTAAAATCCATCTTTTTTGTTTTCTTCGTTCGTTTTGGTTATCAAATTTCACTGGGAAAAAATAATATTCAACTACTGCAGTATTGATTGATTATTAAGTTACATAAAGAAGTGAGTGTGTGAATGGTGATTTTTTGTTGAATGCGAATTATCATCATACGTCAAACACAACACAAGCACGCGTTCATTCGTCTTCGTCATTATTGTTCAATTGAATGGTTCGATCAATCGTTTGTTTGCTTGCTTGGTGACGCTTTTCAATAATTTAGTGGTGAACACACAAACAGACAAAGCATTCTGCTGAATTGTGCTGGTGAAATGCCAAAACAGCATTTTTTCTTTGAATTTGTGTTTGTTTTTTGTGATCGTTTGTGACTGATTTGGCCATTGATCGTGAGATTGGTCTCCATCAAACAAACAAACAATTTTTGCATTAAATTTGTCCATTTAAATTGTGTCCATCTCCATTAAATTTATTGTTTTTTAATCTACTTAAATTGTTTTTTTAATAAATCATAATAATGTTGGTGTTATTTTCATCGATAGCATCGACCATTCTATTGTCGATCATATTTTATTTGGGTTTAGCATCGGTTGGGCATCAATTTTTCATCCATAAATTTTATGTTAGCAAATTGATACAATTGTTTGATTATGGACAACGTGGTGTGGATAAAATTCAAATGCAGAGAAGGTCGAATACTGAAAAATGGTTGCTGGAGAAAAGAAGAAAAGATCAACAGCAGCAGCCTCCAACACCACCGCTGCCAACAGCCCAACCACATTCAAGCCTATTGAATAACCTGGATGATAACAGCACCACCAGCAACAGCAGTACCAATAGCGATAGACGACAGCCAACATTTAATCGATCATCATCTGTTCAATCATTCGATTCTGATTACAATACTGATATCTCTGTTGACAGTGCTTTTGACAGCAATGAATCCGATTCGGATATCGATGAAAGTAAGCACCACTTGCACGTACATTTGTTTTGTTCATTTATTTATCTTTTAAAAAATATATAGTTCCCATAAATTTCCGAAGTAATCATTCGATGAGCTTGAAATTGAACGAAACACAAAATGAGCTGAATTTGAGCACGGTTATGGAATTTGCATCACTTGGCTTGCACGCCATCGTGGATGACGTCGTCACCAAACGTTTCGCTGCAGAAGAATTAAAAACATGGAACTTGTTGACTAGAACCGATAAGATTTATATTAGCAAATCATTTCGGTTGACATTTATTTGGTTGGTTGGATTTTTGTTTCGTTATATGTTATTGTTTCCAATACGGTTGACCATTTATATGATTTCGTTGCCATGGTTGATTTTGGTGACGGCAATCATTGGCCTAATACCAGAAAGCGATATAAAACGTACCATATATTACTATATGAGCATAATGTGTTTTCGCATGGCTTCAAGAAGTTTTTCCATGGTGATCACCTACCACGACAGAGAGAACAGAGCTAGACCAGGAGGAATTTGTGTGGCGAATCATACTTCACCTATCGATGTTGTCGTTTTGCATTGTGATAATTCGTATGCCCTGGTCGGACAACGACACGGTGGCATGCTTGGCTTGACACAACGTTCATTGGGAAGGGCTACGCATCACATTTGGTTTGATCGATTTGAGATGAATGATCGACAAGGTATGTTTGCTTTGTGATTGCAACATGCACGTTGGTTTTATTGAATGAGTCATTGTGTTAACGATGATGATATGGTTTTATTATTAAACTACAGCTGTGTCAAAACGATTACGTGAGCACACGGAAGATGACAAAAAGCTTCCCATATTGGTTTTCCCGGAAGGAACGTGCATCAACAACTCTGCGGTGATGATGTTCAAAAAAGGTAGCTTTGAAATTGGTGCCACAATCTACCCGGTTGCCATCAAATACGATGCACGGTTTGGAGATCCGTTCTGGAATTCAAGCAAATATGGTTACTTCCGTTATTTGCTGATGATGATGACATCGTGGGCAATTGTTTGTGATGTTTGGTATTTGCCTCCGATGACCAGACGTCCAGACGAAAGTGCCATCGAGTTTGCCAATCGAGTCAAATCCAAAATTGCATCACGGGGAGGTCTGGTGGATTTGGAATGGGATGGACAGCTTAAACGAATGCCTGTCAAGCCGGAATTAGTTAAGCAACAACAATTCAAATTCTCACAGACCATTCAAAAGCATTTCAACAAACAGCAAATACCAAATGGCTGTAGCATTGAAGAGAATCCTACTGAGCAACTATCATCTGCCTCTTTGGCCATTATGAAGAACAAGGATACAAACGAAAATTTCATTTATATGAGCAATCACCAGCCAAACAACCAAACAACCTCATTTACTCAACAACAACCTGAACAACTCAAAAAAGACATGTGATAAATTAACAAAAGACGGAAATGGCGTTCCACTTAAAATTGGAAAAAATAGTGTAATTATAATAATTTATATATTCAAAAAAAATCAATTGATTGAGCAATCAAGTAAGCAATTAAAATAATTATTTATTTATATATCATACAAAAAATGTTGATGAATTTGTTCAATCAAGCACAAACGTGTGACAGCAAACATTGACAGATAAAAATATTGCCATTGACCGAAGAGCAAACTTTACACGCAAAATATAGTGATTGAGGTTTCAGGAAATGCAGTATGTTTTTGAAATGATGATATAACCCTTTTGGAACAGGTTCCCAGAACACTGTAGAAGACACAAAAAAATGATCAGAGACTGGCACCTGATCATTGCATTTATCTTTCAAACGGTAAAAACATTTAAAATTGGAAGAATATTTCTATTTTTGTACTAAAAAGCATTTTATAAAATAGATCAAAAAGGTTTGTGAGAAAGTAGGTGAATTAAGATGATTAGCAAAAGATTTGAGTCGTCGATTATTTTGAAGGGAGATTGTCGTTTGTTTTTGATCCATTTTGGGATGTTGGTCTGTTTTGGGCCAATATGATTTGGTGATTGATCATAAGAAAATCTTTCCGCTTTGAATATCCTCATAAAGCGTTTGATCTAGTGGAACATATTTTTTCAATTTCCTTTCCAAAAAGTAAATTGGATCTTTGATGTGTTTGATGTTGAAACCATCTTTTTCTAATGCTGTCTTTGATAATTTAAACGAAGCTGTCAGATCGATTTTCGGGGCTACCCGAATAAATAACGGAACGGCAAATGCCGGTAAACGTTTTTCCAATTCCAAAAACAAATTTTCCACATCAACTGTTTTTTGTGGATCAGCTATAACAGCCATGCCGGCTTTACCATCACAGTTTTGTATGGACACGCCAAACACTACGCAATCAGATAATTTAACCACTTTTTGTATGACAGCTTCCACTTCGTTTGTCGATACATTTTCCCCTAAGAGCAAATATGGTTTGATTAAACATTTGTCTTGTTATCGCCTCATTAACTTACCTTTCCACCTGAATGTATCACCAGTACGATCTCTAAAATATAAATAACCATAATAGTCCATTTCGACTAGATCGCCAGATAGAAAAGCGCTATCGCCATGGCGGAACACATTTTGGATTATTTTCTTTTTGGTTGCTTCGTTGTTTACATAGCCAGGATATGACTGGCCGGCATCATCACAGATTTTGCCCACTATTTCCCCGATTTCGCCTGGTTTGATCAATTTACAAAGACCGTTTCGATCACGGGCATGTTCGCCTGTCAATGGATCAACTTTGATCACGGTCACTGGAAACACCATACGACAAATGAATGGCACACAACATGGAATTATGCCACATGCTCCTTCTTTGAAATCATAGTTTGCTAAACAAATAGACAGCCACACATTTAGTTATTTAGCTTCAAGAATTAACCACTCAGCCAAACTTACCAACATTGGCATTTCCTTCGGTAGAACCATAAACTTCGCCTATTTGTTTGATATTGAAACGATTCTTGAAATCGCTCCAGATTTCTTGTCGCAAGCCATTGCCAAACATTAAACGAATCTTGTGCATAGTATCAGTGGTCTTTTTAGGTTGTGCCAACAGATATCGACACAATTCGCCAATGTACATGCCAACCTATAAAGGTTAAATGGCATTTGGTTAGCACTTGTTGAATGTAATACAGTTTAATACTACTTACAGTACAGTTGTATTTGATACAATCATCCCAGAATTGCGAGGCAGAAAATTTATCCCGTAACACGATCGAAGTGCCAAATATAACACCTTGACATGATCCAATTGTGCCAGCATTATTGTGATAGAGCGGCAATGTCAAATATAGAATGTCATCATCACCAATTTTGAACAAATTGCGTAAAATCATTCCAACCCATATATAACGATGGTGACGGATGACAGCTGCTTTAGGAAGACCGGTAGTGCCCGATGTGAAAATATAATACAATTTATCTCCCATCAATTGTTCATCTATTGACAATGGTTTTGTGTATGAAACATTTTCAATGCAATCATCTAAACGTTTGCCTCCAATCTTCTCTATGATTTCCTGTTTTTCGGCATATGCTTTGATGGATGGTGGATCCTGGCCAACATAACTAAAATACATCATATCTGGCCGTTTGGCTTGAATCATTGGCATTGCTTCTTGAATGCTTTTGCATAATGTTGAATCATATATAACTGCTTTACAATTGACAACCGTAATAGAATGCACCAATGTTTCCATACGTTGATTAGTATTAATAAACGCCGTAACGATTCCTTTTTTAGCCAAACCAAGCCATATGCCAACGAATTCTGGTCGTGAATTCATCACCAATGCCACTTCATCATTCTTCTTGAATCCAATCGATGCAAAATAATTAGCCACCTTATTGGAGAACCTTTCCACATCTTCAAATGTCCATTTTTCATCTTTATAATAGAAGCAAACTTTATGCGGATGTTTATCTGCTAAACGCGAAAACAATTTCGGCACATTCCAATTTCGATATTTGTACATAAAATAACGAGACTGTAATAATGCTAGGCCGGCTCTGAAAATTAAAACAAAAAAAATTAATTATAACATAATTAATCAATCAATTCAACAACAATGTTATGAATTAACAAAAAAATCAACTTGTTGAATCAATGTTTCAAAGCCAAAAATATTGAATAATAAAACAATGATAAAAAAGAGAAAGGGAAACCATTGAAAAAATATATAGAGGGAAAAGATTTAGGATAACAGAAAAATTTCCATCATCCTGTATTCATCACTGGCCGGCAACAAGCAGCATATTTTCGTCCATTGCATGCATAATATAAACTGACCCACAATTAAGCAATTAACAAAACACATTTATCTGACCACAAGGAAACAAACAAAAAATGACAATGAACCCCGTTATAACACACGGTTCCCAATAAAACAGTTGTGGTCAAAAAACAAAAGTTACCTTCCCTATGATGCATTTCACACACAGGAAAAATATTGACCGTCAGCCAGTCAAAAAAAAATTTCCTGGTCTATTTTTTTATTCAAGGAAGACTAGCATATTTTTTATAATAAAAATAAAAGTTGCAATTTTTTTGCAGAATGCGAAAATCATCATTCAATTTAGATATTTTTGTTGTTTGGAAAAAAATTGATTTTCTTAAATTGCAAAATAATTGGCTTGAAAATTGTTTGAAAATTGATTTGATTGATTGATTGGTCGGTTGGATGATTTTTTATAGTTTTGTCAAATCAATTTTTATCCGTTAGGAGGCATATTACGAGGACGGAAAAAAACAAGAAGAAGATTATTAAATGAATGAATCGGATGATAAACAACCTTGAATATTATGACTAAATATATAAAAATCCTTCTTGTTTGATGAGTTCTTGTTTGTGTGATTGGAAGAGAGAGGATTGTTGTAACACACGCGATCGTTCACCTTCATCGGTCAGCAACATAATCAACTAACAAATACGCATCTATTGTTTTTAAGCCATTAAAATTCCATAAACCATTCTCTTGCATACAATCACACACACACACAAAATATATTCACAAAACACTTAATTCAAAAGATAATTTTTATTAGATAATTCATTATAATAATAAATGATTCTCAATTTAAATTCAAATATCCAATTGACCATTGTCCATTCACAAACAACAACAACAACAAAAATTAATCCAGGTGATGGTCAAATAAACTTAGAAATTTATGTTTTTTTAGCACTTATCAATAACATGGCATTTTTTCCTGTAATAATTTGTAATGCTGAATGACATAAACCGACCTTACGAAAAAAAATTGGTTTTAAGATCAATTAATTCAACTAAATAAAAGACGACAAGGTGTGTTTATCATCTAAATTAATTTTTTTATTAATCTTTTAAGGAAAATCAAGGAAAATACACCAAAAAAGAAAAAACCACAGCAAATTTCACAAGGAAAAAACCAGAATAAATTAGGAAAAGATATTTGGATTTTTATGGGTTTCCCTCTGTGAAAATTCCTCTTTTTAAATGAATATTCTCAAAAAAAAGAAGTTTGATGACTTATTACGTAAATAAATATAATGTGATTAAAGCACAATGCGTGCGTGAACAAATTTTTCCCTGATTTTGAAAATTCGGTTCAAGCCATTCTTCGTTCAAAGCATCTGTTTCTCATGATTCATCATTAAAAGAAAATTTCAAATAAAAAAATTGACAAACAATAATTACAGACTTTCGAGACAATGAACAGCTTTGAGACCTTGTTGTTTTTTGGGAAATAGTGTCCAAAAAGCATCTTGAAACAACATTCATGATCCATCAAAATAAACATCCAATGTTTCAACAAAAATTGTTCGTGCTGTAGGAAATCTTTAAAAAAGTTTTTTTTTTAAAAATAAATTCAAAGAAAGAAATTCAACGACAATCGGATCCATAAAAAAGATGATTTCACTAGACAATCAATGTGCTAAACACACATCCAATTAAAATAAATAAGTAGCTTCTTTCAAAGAGTTTCAAGAATGGCAAGGCTGTTTGGAAATCTTATCCAAATCAAATCAACAACAAGAAACATTTCCACAAATATGATTGACCACAATTTATCAAGCTAACAAGCAGCAATCGCTGTTTACCAGAAGAATAAGCTATCTAACTAACACTAACATAAATAACGCGTGCAATAGAGAATTTATAAATAAAAGCCCATTAAGTGCAACCAAAGAAAACAACAACAAAAAACAATTTGAATCTAATTAAAAATAATAAAAATATAAGTTGTTGTTGTTGTTGTTGTTAGGTCTTTTAATAATAATAATTACATACGTTTAAAATACATTGATGACGCTCAAATCTTATTATTAAAAGCGAGCATAATGCGACAAACGTTTTTTTCCAAGGATAACCAAAAATGCCGAATTGCAATTGCTGCTTCTGAATTTGCAAACAGCATGCAAGCAACAACAAGAGAAGCAGAAGCAAACATACTAAGAGAATATGAGAGAAAATAAAACGTTTCCATAACTGTCAAATAAACAACTAGCAAACATACAAGAATTACTTGAAAAAAAAGCTGAATGGAAATTATCAGTTTCACATAATTTTTATGCTGCAAAAACACGTTGCAGGATTATTATTATTAATTGTAGTGTTGAGTACAATTTTTCCGTGTTCCAGACGCACACGCAAAGCCAGACACAAACGCATACTAACATAAATTACAATCTAATTTGTTAATTTTGTTCTAACCTATTAAAAGAATGCTTTTAAATGTGTTCCATATGTACCAAAACGTTTTTTCTGGATCTTTAATAAACACACACCTGAAAAAAAACATATTTTTGTTGTTGTTTTCTACCGAAAAATATATGTTAACAAAAAACAAGGAAAAATGCGCATTCAATTATATTTATTTATTATTATATTAGGCCTACAGGTAAATTATCAATCAATCAGGTATAATAATGTGGCTGACATGAATATAATTTCTAACCAAAAAAAGTGATTGCCAATCAGTTATTTGTTTTATATGCAAATCACAATGATTGATTGAATGGCTGTTGTTTTTGGTGCTCAAAAACCTCTTCTATCAAACTTAAAAGAATATTTCCTATAGGAAATTTAGTGGAAAACCAAACATTGAATTCTCAAAAAAAAATTAGGTTAAGGGGAAATAACAGCAGATAACAGTGCTTGCAATACATTTCAATTGAAACAATTTCAATAAAAAACTTACTTGATATCACGAAAGAATGTAAAATAGAAACGTTTTATGAAATCCCACCAAAAAACAATGATGGCCAGTATGGTTGATAGTAACAATGTTCCAATAACCCAAAGGTTAAAGTTCATTACTTGGTCGCCAATTTGGGCTACCAATAATGTCACATAAACTAGAACCATTTTTTCTTGATTTTTTTGAAAAAAATAAATCACCCAAAAATGATTCTTTACTTTGAATGAAATTTGTTGATTTTTCTTGTTGTGTTTTTTTTCAAAATTTAATTAAAAAAATAATTGAATTGAGAACAAATGAACAAGGACGTTTGGAGAAAATTCAAATCATAATCAATCAATCATCAAGCAGCAGATATGAAATATAATGATATTTGATGAAAGTGAATGATTTTGTGATGATGATGAAGATGATGTTGCTTCAAGAAGAAGACTGGTCGTCGATTAATTGTGTTTTATCACACAAACACACACACAAGCAAGCAGACAACAACAAAAAACGCTCACAGTGAAACTAAATAAATCACAATCACACAATGATAAAATTCTCTCTCTTGTTTTAATAATCAAATCATTAAAATCAATGTTTGGGTACGGCGGTGGTGCTCTCTTTTATGGCTGCTGTTGCTTTGACCAAAAAACAAACATAAAACGAATTGTGAACTAGATTTTTTTGACAAAAAAATAGAGAAAAAAATGAATTTATTTTTGGTTTTGAAATTTTATATTTATATAAAAACGCTGCAAACAAATAAACAGAGTAAAAAACGAATTATTTTGAATGAATGTCGTCATTTATTAGGGGAGAGCGTTGTTTGTTTGTTGTCATAGACAAAACACATAAATTTCCAATGATGCATCAATGTTGCGTGCATCGACGCTCGTTCAAGTTTATCTTTCAACAACGAACAAACAAACAGAAGCAAGCATGCACAACCAAAATAAAAAAACCAATTTATGTAATTTTTTTTAAAATGACTAAGTCATTATGGACGATTATTGTTTGCCGGTGCTAGTTTTTTATATAAAAATACGCAAAAGCAGACGACAAAATGATGACGATTTTTACCCAAAAAAACGAAGCCAGAAAAAAAAACAAATTTCGAAATCACCAAAAAACAAACAAAAATATCAAAAGATTCTTAATGAGATTCTGGCTAAAAAACATGTCTTTTTTGCAGCCTGCTAGCAACAGGTTAAACCACAAAAAAATAAGCGCTTGTTTACAAACCTTTTTTTGAATCTTGATTAGGATGATGATGATGATGGTGATTAGGAAATCAATTTGGTTGATAAATTGGTTGAGAAACCCTGGATACCGGATTTATCTTATAAACCAGATATGATTTTACTTGGTTTTGAATGGCTGGTTTTTTTGAAGGAAAAAAACAAAAAACGACAACAAACTTGTTGTTATATTGTTACGTTACAGATCATACAGAACTGATAGTGGGTGATGATGAACACACACAAACAGATATCTAAACGACAAGAGAAAGTGGACAGGTAACTCTCTTATTATTAACAGGTAAGCAAAAATAAAGAAAGAGAGAAAATGTTCAAATTTCTCTCATCATCATCTTCTGTCAAGCTTATAAGTGCATTTTTTTTATTAGAAACACTGTATGTTTGCGTGTGTGTGTGTGTATGTTTTATATAAGAAAAAATGATAATTTAGTTATAGAGAGAAAAAGAAGTTAAGCAATACAGAAAAATAACAACAACGTTAAGCATCAAAAAACGTTGAAGCAACAAGTGTGTGTTTGTGTCTGTCAAATCTCTTTATTTTTCTCTATGTGTGTGTGTGTGTTTTCTTGCAATACAAAAAGACTCTCAGACAACACACAACTGTTCCCCCTCTTCCCAAAATAATAATTTGATGATGCTGATATTGCGGACCACGATGATCAACAACAAAAAAATGTTGTTTCCAAACAAAAAACAGCTTTTGGAAGATCTCCAATGAAAAAGAATGAGAGAAAGAGTGCTGGTCAAAGATCATCATCATCCAAACAAAACTTAATCAGAAAGAGACAGTAGAAAACACAAAGAAAAAATTGTGAGAGATAATCTCTGCCAAAAGAAAAATTTCCCAGAAACGAAAAAAAATCAAATTTCCAATGAAATCCTGGAAATTTATTTGTTGTTGTTGATCAGTTAGCACAGGAAAAACGACAGCTGATTTTTCGGAAACCAAAAAAATTCTTGTTTGTTTTAAAATTTTTCTGGAAATTTTTATAATAAATTTTATCTGTTTATTAGAGAGAAAAAGCGGAATTAAACATATTTTTTCTCTTTGAAATCGATAAATAAATCTGAATGCTTGAATGGATCTGTTGATTATTTTGGAGAGGGAAAGGTGAAAACAAAAATCAAAACGAATGAACAAACGAAGCTTGTTCGTTGTTGTCATTTTGGCTGGCATCGAACACATGCTAGCTAGCAAGATGTTATGCTGTTATGTTTCCGACCCGTTAGCTTTTTTTGCATTTCTCTCATTTTAACAAAAACAAAAAACAGCCATCATAATTACAAGTATAACTATAATAATTACATAATATACCTATTTACGTCTTCTCTCGTAAAAAGAGCTCAGGAGCTCTCTCACTCGCTTTTCTGGTCGGGTCAAACGCCCGGAAAAAAATATTATAAACAGACAGACAAATCAAGCTTCCAACAGCAACTCTTGACCTCAATTTTCGTAAGCATATTTCTCATTTTAAAAAAAATCAGTCTCAATTTTATCAGTTTTTATCTTTTTCCGATATTTGAGCAATGTAAAAATGATTGAGAAAACATTTTTGAATAATGATGTTTTTTTGGCAAAGCAAATATGCGTCACCGAAATTCTTTCGCCAGAAAAAAATATTAAAAAACGATACACAAGAAGAGAGAAATGTTTATATTTCTGCACGTGTAAACACGTGTAAGCTATCACGTTCGCACACAATTCGTTTCTGGCAGCATCCCAGAAAATTATTCAAACAGATACAGGTGAGACAAACAAACAAACAAATGAACCATTCTCTCCAAACAGGATTTGTTTTGCTTGAATGACAATGATGCAAGCCTGCATAGATGCATTCATCAATCAAATCGTTCAATCATTCATGAAACTGAAAATTATGATTATTTAAAAATGATTTATTATCACAGTATGTGCTTTCCGGGGCCATCATCACCACCACCGGGATTTTCCGGGGGTTAGCACTTCTTGGATGGATACACCAGACTAATCATTAACCATTAAAACATTAACTGGATTTTCAAATTAAAAGGATTTGAAACGTTTTTTCTATCGATTACACAATTTTGGAAAGCTTGTCAAAAAAAATCAAAAAAGTGTGGACAAACAATCAAACAACAACAAATGGACAATTGACCAAGTCAACGACCAAGGACATATTGTGAATGATTATCTCTGGAAAAAAACTCTGTGTGTGTATTGCCAAAAAAATTATTGCAGCAGGATGGGATTAAATTTTATTATTTTTTTTTTGATGACTAATCACACGTTTTCACTCTTTTTTTCAATCATGTCTCTGGACAATGTTCATGTTTTTTTCTCTCTATGTTCGTCGTAATTGGTGATATTGTCATTGATCCATGTTCCATCCGAAAAAAATAACTCATTCAAAATTCAAAATGCTATTTTTTCAATAGATATTTATTTATTTATATTTAATTTCACAATATTTTTTTCCATTGAAAAGTCACCAAAAAATAATTATCATTGACGATGTTCCAGGATGCAAACATACAAACGCACACTTGTTGTTGTTTGATTATCACCTTGCAAAGTTCAATAACAAAATTATTAAATTGGTGTTTAGCTTGAAATAGCTTTTTTTATTTGTTCGTTTAATTTTTTTGTAAAAAAATCCAAAAACAGAAAAATTATACAAAAAAATTTTAATTTGGTTTGTTTGTTTGTATTCTGTTTTTGAAAACATCGCCATCTGTCGTTTTGGAAATGTAATTGATAGTTTAAATGAAATTCAATATGAATTTGAAATGTATGATTTAATTTGTATTTTTTTTGTTAAGAAATCTGTATTTTTCCATTCATAATCTTATCATAAGCATCTTGATCCATAATCAAATATTTCATTTGTTTTCTATCGAAATAATATAACCGATCACCTGGTTTCATTCGATCCAAATGAAAGCTGGCTTCTCTCAATGGATATTTAATATATTTCATTGTTGATGTTGTTTGTATTTCATCGGTTATTCGTATGAATTTAGGAATGGCATAATCTGGTACACGAGCTTTCATGAATTGATAAAATTTATCCACATCCAAATTTTGATCGCTACAAGCCATCATTCCAGCACGACCATCACTGTTCGGCACCATCACGCCATAAACGGCACAATCTTTATGGTTCAGGAATTGTGCAACGATAGTTTCAATCTCAAACGTGGATACGTTTTCACCTTTCCAACGGAAAGTATCTCCAGTTCGGTCTTTAAAATAAAGATTTCCATAAAAATCCATGACCATCAAATCACCGGACACGAATGCGAAATCTCCTTTCTTTCTGATATTTCTAACAATCTTTTTTGATGATTCTTGTTTTGAGGTATAACCTAAAAATTCAGCAAACGTTCTTCCTGTACGAATTTCCCCGACCAACATCCCTGTATCGCCTGGTTTGGCAAACACACACAAACCATTTTTATCACGTACCAATTCCATCGTATCAGGATCAACTTTAATCAAATAAATGTGAAACAAAAATTTGGTTATGAAACCATAATAATAGGGTATGAAACCACAGGATCCTTCCACGTTTTCCATATTAACTAAACGAGACAAAAACAAGAATGATTTTTGCATTGTTCCAATATGCCATTCATAAAGCATACTTACAAATTTGAATATTTCCTTCTGTTGACCCATAATATTCACCAATTTGTTTAATATTGAAACGTGTTTGAAATTCGTGCCAAATTTCTTTTTTTAATCCAGGTCCAATCATAATTCTTAATGAATGTTTATTTTCTTCAGGACGTTGTGGTTGCGCCAACAAATAACGACAAACTTCACCAATGTACAATGCCACCTGTTGATTAGTTTTTTAAAAATTTTTAAAATAAAAACCTTATTCATCAACCCCCAAAAACCCAACTTACAGTACAATTGTTTTCGCAACAATCTTGCCAAAATCTAGATGCTGAAAATTTATCTGCTAATGTGATGGTGGCGCCACCTACGAACATATAACCAAGACCGGTTACACCGGCAAACGAATGATAACATGGCAAACAAATGTAAACATTATCATTGCAGTTTATGTTGAATGCTCGACATTGTGAATAATATGAAGCTATGTTTCGTACATTATCCACTGGTGCTGCTTTAATATTGCCACCGGTCGTACCAGAAGTGAATACATAATTGATCATATCATGTAGGCTGTATGGATAATTCTTCAACACCGGTGTCGTTGGATATTGGTTCAACATGGCCGAGAATTGTGCTGCTTGATCTAAAGCTGTGCCAGTTTGTAAATCTTGCCGGCTTAATCCTTGGTAATTGTAATCAAAATGTTGAACATTATTCTTCATTGTATTTCGATCAAACATGAAGAATTTAATATCTGGCAATTGTTCAGCGATATCTTGTATGGCAGATAAATACTTTGACTCAAATATGAATGCTTGACAATTGGTTGCTTTGAATGCGTTGACCAATGTGTCACGACGATGGTTCGTGTTGAACAACACTGCCGAACAACGTACTCTTGCTAGACCGATGATGAAACTAGCCAATTCAGGTATGTTTCCTAACAACAAACCAACCTGAGTTGAATTCTGGTGATTTTCCAATTGCTTATTGATTTGACTTTCGACGTGATTGCCTTTTGACAGTTGATCATTATCTCCATTATCCACTGAAACCTTATGGAACAATTCAAACTGTTCATCACGGCCCAACTGAACGGTTGACTCTAGCCAATTGGCAATCTTGTTAGCTAAATTGGCCACATCATTAAAAGAATAATGTTGTCCATGATAAATAATAGCTGTCTTATCTTTAAACCGTTTAACAGTTTGATCAAAAAAATTCAATAGAACTTTATTTTGTCTTTTATACCACATTAATTTTATGGTGAATGTTATTAATAAAAATGTTGCACTAAAATGTCATTTACATTTTTGGGAACAAAAAAAACAAAATTTAATTTTAAAAATCCAAATTCTTTTTTTAAAAGAGATGATAAATTACCGTATATCCCGGAATATCATAATATGTAATAATTTGAGCCATTTCTGTATCCAAGCAATCAGGTCAGCCATTTTTTGTGTTAGGTTGTGTGTTGGTTTTGGGGTCGAATTTATTAATCAATGAGGTCTTGATAAGACAAACACTTGTTCACAATCAATCAGTTTGTTTTGTTGGATCGATTTGGATTTTGTGTTTGAAGATTATGATGTTAGAATGGGTTTTGGTAGTTACACTCACATTGGCCAAATGAATGAACCAGAACAAAAATGATCTAATTAACCAGTTGATCGACACAACAAAAAACGGCAGACAATCTTTAAATTAAATCAAACAAACAAAAAACCAAAATCAAATCAACATCTGGAAATCAAAGCTTTTTGGTTGGTTGTTGATAAGTTCTGGTTAAAGACGACCAACCACATCCAACAGCCAGGAAATTATCTTCTTTCATTTTTTTTCGTTGAAAAGGAAAACTGGTCCAAATTTTTCTCTTTTGATAAATTATATTTTTTTCCTTTTTATGTAAATTTTCCTTTTGAAAATTATCCTAAAATAAATGATTGATTGATTGGTGTTTTGGTGACAACAAATTTCACAAATTGATTCTTTTTGATTTGTTGTTGTTTGTTGTTTTTTCTGGTCAAAGATCAACCACAAGGATCAAATCTAAAAGGGTCAAGGCAATTGATAAATTTTCATGTTAAAACTGTTGTTTTTTTCAAAAATTAATTTAGTTTTAATTTAATTTAGGACGAACAAGTCCAAAATTCACAAAAAAACAAAACTGCACTTGCAAATGTTGTAAACAATTTTTCTAAGATTTGATTTGGACGATGATGATGATGATCACCCAAAAATAAACATTCACTACCAAAAAACGAGTTTGATAGCTGATGTCATCAAATGATGATGGTGATGCTTTCAATGGTGACGGCAGTCATGATTTCTGGTTATACGATTCCATTATCCAAATCAATTATTTCTTTTTCAATATCAAATATCAAACAATTTTACAACACTTAAAATACAAAAACACACGGAAATAAAAATTTTATATAACAAATCAATCAAAAATTTAATATTTGATTTGTTGGATATTTTGATTGTCAAAGAGCCTTGTGAAGAACAACAAGAAAAAAAACATCATTTCACAAATTAGAAAGACATCTTTTTTCCTCTTTCATCTCTGTTCCTATTACAAACACACAAAACGCAAGCTAAAATAAATTTCATTGATCCAATTGGAACAACTTGTTCATCCAAACACACATGATCCTTGACCCAAATCCATGTTATTTTTTTTTTGTTATTAAATCTAGATTATCATTATGTCCATTTAGATTAAGATTCGTTATACGATGAGATGAATGCGATGCGATAGATGGCAGCATTGCTTCTAATTTTTTTCAAAAAAAGTGAAAGTTTTGTAAGGATCTTTTTTTAATGTCCGGTTTTTAATGTAACTTCATTATTGTTCAATGGCAATTATTCTTTTGATTATAGAAGCAAAGCACTCAATTCATTAACCTTGGTTATAATTTTTTTATTGTTGTTTGAATCATTAATTATTATATAAATGTCTCCAAGTGTGTTTATGTGAAACATTACATTTAATTTAATTTAAAACAAAGATTCTTCATGGCTGTTTGGCTGGCTGTAATTGTTAAACGTGTTTTTTACTTAATTTAATATATTAAAATTCATATTCCGAAATGAACACAGTTACAATGGCTAAATTTTTACCAATCTGAAGGCCATTCTTGTACATTTTGGCTTCAATCTCTAATTCAATATCCTGTGGTCCTTCCAACGAAGACATCAATGCTAGCCGTACTTCATTATCCTTGGTACGACGCATCTCAAAATCTGATTCACTTGCCGGTCGTACACCTGGTCGAGGGGATTTAACGCTGACCATTCGCTTCTTGAAATCAACAATTATTGGTGGTTCGACAGGGACTACAAACGTAAAGAATTCATGTCCTTTGCCGCTAACACGTTGACTTTTGGTTGTGGCCAAACTGGTGGTCGATACCGTATGTTGGTGTTCTAGATGACCTTTCACATTGGATGATTGAATGATTCGGGCTGAGGATTCTTCTCGATGTTCTTCTTTCAACATTTTTGACCGGAATGCTATATAAGCATAACTGTAACATATTACACGATCAATGTTGCATACTTCAGTTGGATCATCACATATTTCAGCATACACCAAACGTTCGCTCATTTTACATTGGCTGTTTGGTAATTAAATTAAATTGCCAAATTAAATTAAATAAAATTTATAATAAAATATTGCAATAAAAAATAAATCATAAAAACATACATTCCATCTTTGTGGTATCCTGGTGGACAACGATCATCCACACAACGGAAGCTGCCACCAATATTAACACAGGTTTGATTTGGACCCCGACAATATCCAAATTCTCGGCATTCATCAATGTCTTGTAGAAGAAAAATAAATTATACAATTATATGAAGATTAATTATACACGCAGTTATACAATTAAAGACAATGTCAATGTTAACGTGAGGCAATAATTGGATAATGAAAATGAATGTTAATGAATGTGAATGAATAAGTGAGAAATGTCCACTTACCAACACAATGGTGATTATGCACTAAATTATAACCACTTGGACACGTACAACGGTACGATCCAGCTGAATTTTGACATCCTCCTTGGCATAATTTTGGATGGCCATGTTCGTCGTCATGTCGGAAACGGCTGAATGCAACATCGTTTATGAAATCACCTTCGTGGCATTCGTCAATGTCCTCGCAACGATGAGGGCCAACCGCACGATAACCCCGGTTACAGGCACATTTGTACGAACCAAAAGTGTTGATGCATTTTTGTTCGCATAGATTTGTTTGCTCTAAACATTCATCAACATCGATGCAATGTTTTCCGGTGCCATCTGGATCACGGAATCCAGTTTTACATTGGCACAGATATGATCCAGGAGTATTGATACAGGTTGATACTTGTGGTGAACAGATACCGGATTGTGCATATTCCACGCATTCATCAATATCCAAGCAGGTGTGTCGATCGCTGCTAATTTTGTATCCATCATTGCAATGGCACTCATACGAGCCATATTTGTTGATGCATCGTTGTGAGCATCCACCATTATTGATTCGGCACTCGTCCACATCTACGCATCTTCCTCGATGATCCTTTTCGAAGCCACGTTTACATTTACAATAATAAGATCCAGGAGTGTTCTCACAAGTGGACACATCAGCTGGACAAAGATGATCATGCGATTCAAGACATTCGTTTATGTCGATGCATTGTGAACCTTCCATACGATATCCTTCGGGGCATTCACATCGATACGAACCAGGCGTATTGATGCAAGTCTGTTGTGACCCACAAGTATGCAAACCTTCCCTACATTCGTCAATATCTTCGCAAGCGTTTCTGGCTTCGTTCAAACGAAAACCTGCTTGTGTACAAATCTTTCTGCAAACATACGAACCATAAGTGTTAATGCATTGTTCATCACGAAGGCAAGCTGTTGACACGGAACATTCATCAATGTCCACACATTTTAACAAGGTATCGCTAAATTGAAAGCCACTTTCACAATCGATGTGTTTGCAATGGGTTCCATCTGCTGAAAGATAATGGCCCTCCGGACAAGCTGTTATTCTCAACGAAACTATTGGCTTTTTAACATGAACTTCTTGATGGATCACTTGTTGTTCTTCAACGATTTTTTGATGGACAATTGGTCTTTGGATGATGTTTTCATGTTCAACAACGGTGTGTTGTTGGACCACTGGTTCTTGCACTATTTTCTCGAATTTCTGTTGAACGACCACTGGTTCTTGGACTATTTTTTCAAATTTTTGTTGAACAATCGGTTGTTGAACGATTCGTTCGACTTTTTGTTGAACAATTGGAAGCGTTTTGGTTTGGACAATTGGTTCTTGAATAATTTTCTCGAATCGCTGTTGCACAACCGGGACTTTTCGTTCGACAATTCGTTCAACTTTTTGTTGAACAATTGGTTCTTGGACGATTTTTTCAATTTTTTGCTGTACAACCGGAACGTGTTCTTCAACGATTCGTTCAACTTTTTGTTGTACGACTGGTCGTTGAACAAACTTTTCCAAACGTCGTTCAATAATTTTTGATGATGGACTTTTAAGTACTTGGGCTCGATATTGAGATGTGTGGTAGGTTGTTGGAACGGAAGATGATGACGAAATAATTGATCTAGATGAGGATGAGGATGATGCAGATGCTGAACTGGATGACGAAGATGAAGCATGATAATAATTTGATGATGATGATTGTAAATGTGCCGGTGCTGCTACATAGCTTTCATGGATTACTGATTCACTTGTGGATGGTGATGTGCCACAAATTGATGGCGGACATGGAGCCACCACACGATACATTCGGCAATCGTATCCACCTGGTCGACATCGTTTCACTCTGGTTATGATTCTTTGGTTTCTAAATGGTATTGGCAAATTGTTCACTTGTTCATTTGTAGACAACGTTTCTAACGAGGATATCACTAGAAAATATCATAATTAAAAATAATTCAATCAAAATTTAAAAAAATAATTTAACCAAATTAAAATTAAATTTAAAAAAAATCAATTACCGAAGAAAATGGTTGTAAAAAC
Source organism: Tragopan temminckii (assembly GCA_028571105.1). Lineage (NCBI taxonomy): Eukaryota > Metazoa > Chordata > Aves > Galliformes > Phasianidae > Tragopan > Tragopan temminckii. The sequence continues at coordinate 117,928 of JAOWBP010069413.1, forward strand.
AAAAATCGAAGTTTGGTGATTGAAGATCATGGTTGATGGAGTTGTTGTTGAGCACTGCTGCTCTGTGTGTTTGTGTCGGATTAAATTCTTAAGAACCACCAAAAAAAACTTAATGAAAATCACGTAATCATACAACCAGCACAAAAAAGATGAACAATGTTGAGGTATATTCACAAATATCAAATGAATCAATCAAATAAATCAAAATGATCGCGACAGACTGAATCTGTGTTTATGAGATGCTGGCACTCATACACACACACGCATTGAAAACAGACATATAGAGAAGTCCGGTCCAGTCCAGTGCAACCTGTTGAATGTTCTTGGATGAATGGTTTCTTTGGCTGAATGGTGAGATAGGTTGTTGTAAATGGTGTTGTTGTTTTGTGATGGTGGGTGCATTTATGCCCAAAATCGGATGTGAACAAAAGCACATCAAAATGCTTGTTAAGAATGGTTGTTGTTGTTGTTTTTTTATGGCCAGTACCACCAATTTGTTGCAATCGATCACTTCATGAAAGGAGTAAACACTAACAACACTAGTCATTCAACAAAAAACCCCAAAACAAATGATTAAAAATCCATCCCACAATTGAATCTTAATTCTGTATTTTTATTTTTACGAAATCACAGTTTCATTTTGTTCGTAGGCGAAGAGAATCGCTCGTTTTTTTTGGTTGGTTTTAAAAAACTGTTGAATCGTTGTCGTAGTCGTCACCTGTCGTCGTTTGTGTGCTTGGTTGGACAACTAAAAAAAATCTACAAACGTGTTCTGTGCTGGTGTGCTGTGAGATGATCTTGATATTAGTGTTTGTGTGTGTGTTTGCCCTTCATTCTTTTGTTGTTGATTGTTCTTCATTGCAATTAATTTTGCTTTGTCTCTATGTCTCCAAGCTTTCGTTTGGAGCAGTATGGTAGAATTGTAAGAATTATGCTAGAAAACAGATATTAAAGCACCGCCTCCTAAACACACCTAGTTACAAATCTTTTTGAAACCTTGAGCTTGAAAATGAAGGGGGACAAACGAAACACAATGATTCATTCATATGATTTTTTTGTAATTAATTGATTATGATTGATTTTTGATTTGATTCCTCTGTTTGTTTGTTTGATTGATGAGGGAACGAAAACGGAAGGTGTACATGTTGTTCTGTATGTGCTTTTGCATTGCTTTCTTTTCAGCAACCAACAACCAACAAGGCTATATTTTAGCTTTTATTTTCTGAATAAAAAGAGTATAAAAGCAAAAGAAAAAACAAGGCTAATCGTAGGTAGAACAAACAACACTAAACAAAACAAGCATAGAAAAACAACGTGTCTGCACGTGTTCACGTGAATGTGAGAACGAGAAGAAAGTGAGAAAGATAGTGAGAAGACTACGACAACAAATCATCCAATTATGTTGTTATTTTTTTTTGTTCTGTGTTTAATTGGTAAGTAAATGGATTCGGATGTGTGCGATGATGATGTTATCGTGTCTGTGTGGAGGTGTTTGATCTCCTTCACGCACACAATCAGAGTGCAACCCTCTTAATAATATTTCTGATTCAATGATTTTTCTAAGAAGAAATCTACAAACAAACAAAAAACATTGATCATGATCTCAAAAATTAATCACAAGCCAGTTGTAATTCAATGCCATCGTGCTTGTGAATCATGCATAATGCACATGCAGAACAAAATAAACGATTCTGGAACAAAAAGCATATGATTGCTTGCTTTTTGTTTATGTCCTTGTTCTTTTGTTGAAGGTTCCATTTTTTAAAAACAAAATAAAATACTTAAAATTGCATAAGACAAAATACTTGTTGCTTGTTGATGTTGGTCGATAATAGATGGCGTTGGCGCATGTTGAATCTGAAAGAAGTTCTCATCAAAAACAAATCAATAAATAGCAATTATTTTTGGTTAAAATCTTTCAAAATTTGTAGAGCACAAATGCTCAAATAGCTAATGATTGTTAAGTTCATTTGCTTGTTTAATTTAGAACAAATTTTTTTACGACAAAAAACCAATCAAATATAGCTAGACCAATCAATTATTCGTAATGGATCGATTTTTTAGTTCAATTTGATTGTATAAATGTCGTTTGGTGCATTCATTCATTCATTCATGGTTTGTCTGATTATGTAAACGAATGTCCAAGCATGTTTGATCGTGTAAAGCAATTCTTTTTACCCAGTACGGAACAATATTTCCGTTATATTGGTCATTTGATTGAAACATTGGCCATGCTTCGTGACCAGTCGATGATCAATTGGAATTATTGTCTTATTGGTGAAATGATCACTGCTGGAATTCGTTATATGTTGTTGTATATTCTTCCGTTATCCCTGGAACAACGAATCATATTCGTGGACATATCAATATTAATGCATTTCCCAAAAATATACAACATATTCATAACCATATTGGTCATGTTCACGGCATACATCTATCAAAATTTATCAAAATTCTTACGACCAGAAACATCAAGAAAAGTACTAGTGGACATTATAGTCCATAATGATGAATCATTCTTTTTGGATCGTATGATCATTATAAAACAAAATCATTGGAAATATTGTAAAAAAGATGTCTGCAAACATGTACGTTGTCGTATGAATATTGCTGTTAAATTTCGTAATTTCTACATAAATGTTATGCGTAAGTTAACCATTCTTATCATATTAACCAAATTAATTCAATATCAATATATTTTTTATCCAAAGTGTTATTTCCCATATATGGTTTACATTATATCCATTTAAAAATCAATGAAAATGCAATACATTTTTATGAACAACAACCAGAATGGCAATCATGGTTAAAGATAATCATTATGGAAATCATGTTTATGGTTCATTGTGTTGATTTGATAATAGTGACACATGCTTGGACCATAATGATGGTCGTGTTCATTGGTTTCAGTCAGGTTGTCTTCATGAAATTCATTCAAATTGCACAGATTGTTGATATGTGCCCATTTAAAAGGGTCACCAATGCTATTATTGCAAGATATATGCACATTCATACCAAATTGTTTTCGCTGGTGGAACATTCCGTAAAGGAATATTGTAATCTGTTTCTATTGTTTCTAATGTGCATTATTCCTCATAACATTTACATTTTAATTCAAACATTCAATTTTGAACATCAATGGATATCGTTGGCCATGTTATCTTCACTAGTAATTGGTGAAATAATAGGATTATTTGGTGTACATTTCATATGCACAATGTACACACAACGAATCCATCAATCTGGCATAAAACGTTTACTAGCATTTGATACCAGCTTAAAGATTCAATCATTCCATACACATTGGAAAATGTGTAGCTATATTGAAAAATTTCATACAAACAACAAATATGGATATACTTATGGAAAGTTTGGCAAGGTCAATTTGGTTAGCTTTGTAAAGGTTTGTTAAAAAAAAATTTTAAAGATTAATCATAAATTTAATTCAATTAATTTCTATCTGTCTAAAACGCACACACACACAGTTCATAATGCTATATGCTAAAGGATTAATGATTGCTTATAAATTATCTAAATAAAATAAATTATTAAAAAAAATAATTCAATTTCTCAAAAAAAAATTAATCAATCCATCATAATCAACAATAATAAATCATCATTACTAAATCATCACTAGCGCCATCCATTGTCATCATTTTAAAACATATAAATTTTCAAAATTATCTCATTTAAAAAAATCGCGCCACAACGAGAATTTTTTTTGATTAATCAAACAAAAATCAGTGATGACCATTAATGAGGATTCTTTTTAATGAATTATTTTTTATTATTAAAAAAAACCGGTTAAGGATATTTTGCGTAGTATTTGGTCATCAAGCTTTTCTAAATGAATTAAAAATTTAATGAAAAAAATAATAAAATTTTTATGGCAATTTGATAAGAAACTAGATTGCGCAAGCCTATCAACAACCACGCAAGTTTCTCATTAAAAACAATTACTTTTTGTTGCTTGCCTGTTTGCTATAATCTGTTAAAAAGACACAAATACGAGTCAGCAACAACTAACCGGCTGCCTGATGAAACAAAAAAAACGGAACAGCATGGTGGCTGAATAATCTAACACAATGAAAAAAGATTTGGCCACCTTTTTTTACTACAACAAAAAATACATCTTTCAAGACAAGACAATTGTGTAAGAAGGACTGACTTCTCTTCAAGTGGTCTAAAACTCAATATGAATAATCATCATAATCATCAACAAAAAATAATATAATCAAATGTATTACAATTGGTCAATTGGACAAATCCGAACATAGGCAGAAAACACAACAACAACTAATATAACAAAAGGATAAAATTTAAAAATATCCAAGGAAAAAAGAGAAAAGGATATAACACATCACTTTTCATAGAAAATAACAAATATAATGAAACTACTCTTCAAACAAAACTTGTGACTTATGTTCTCTTTTTTTTGTTGTTTTCTCTTGTTTTAGCTTTTTTTTTGCTATTTTGTTGAACTCTCTTCTTCTCCAGAAAACTCCAAAAGAGTTGCTTTCGGTAAAAAGAGAGAGATATGGTTAAAAAATAGGACAGAAAGTGATTGTAGACAATAGCCAAATACAGAAGATGAAACAAGAAGAAGAAATCAAACATAACGGTTAACATACAGGTTTCCTACTTCTTCGCAAAAATATTCATCTTCAGGTAACCGACCGACCGACCAACTGAACAACCTAAACAACAATCAGGTATTTTATTATTAATAGTGTGTCATTGTGAGAGCTTGTTCACTGTTTGCCAATGAACAATAAGCTCGTAAAAAGCAGACAAAGAGAACAATTTTCGATCGATCAATTGATTGGAAACAATCAAATGTTTTTGTAACAAAAAACACTGATTTTTGTGTCCAGTTTTGCTCCAAAACGACAAGTTCCCAAAAATTTTCAATTGGTCTGCTCGCCTGTGTGTCTGTTTCGAATCATCCAGTGAACGCATGTGCCATGTTCTCTATTGATGAATTCCAGGAATAATATTTTTTTTATTATTTAAATATTTTTTAAATAATCAATCGATCGATCATCAAAAATCAATTAAATTCTCATTGCAAATAATAATAATTTTTTCTGCTGTTCTTAAGGTAAGTTATGATGTCTGGTTAAAATTTCATAAAGTATTTCGAAATATGTTACTGCTAGAATCAATGTCTCTCTCTCTCACAAGAAAAATGTGTGAGAAAGCAAATGTTATGAAAATATTGTCTTTTTTCAATAGAAAAATATGAAAATGTTCTTTTTCTTCTTGTTCTTTTGTTTTCTCATTTTTTGGCCAGATAAATTTAGGCAAAATAAATAAAAAGCTTCTCAACAAAAAAATTTTGTTTCAAAAGTGCTTGTGAATTGTTTGCATGTGTGATCGATCGATGCTTGCTTATTTTTTATTAAATTGTGAATGGCAATGGAACATTGCGAAGTGAAAAATAGACATCCATTCAATAACAATGGAGAGAATGGCTCAAATGAATCATCATTAATGAAAGAATGTTTAAAAGAACAAGATGAAAATGGTGAAGTGAAACCATCGGAATATACACTGCATAAAGATTCGTTTGAAGAGAATCTTCCGCAGCCATTCAAATACAGTGATATCGTTTGGAGAAATGTGATCCTGTTAAGCATATTACATGTGCTAGCATTCGCTGGTTGGTTTCTATTTTTAATTGATCCAAATATAAAATGGCAAACCGGGGTGGCAACATTCGTGTTTGGTTTATTTAGTTCTTCGTTGGGCATAACCGCTGGCGCACATCGTCTTTGGTCACATCGATCTTATAAAGCCAGATGGCCGTTAAGGTTTGCATTTCTTTTTGGATTCGTTTCCAAACACATAATTTAACGACAATCATTCTATAGATTAATATTGGCATTTGCCAACACCATGGCCTTACAGAATGACATTTATGAATGGTGTCGAGATCATCGAGTTCATCATAAATATTCTGAAACAAATGCCGATCCACACAATTCACGACGAGGATTCTTTTTCGCTCATATGGGTTGGTTGATGTTGAAGAAACATGAACATGTTAAGATCAAAGGTAAATATTAAAAGCAGTTTTATGGGATCATTCATGCAAATCTCCATTCACTCGCTCACTTATTCACTCATTCAATCACTCTTTTAGCTAAATTCTAATAATAGCAGCAGCATACAAGTCACATAGACAATCACCTGTTGTTTTATCATTGAATCAATACTAGCTAGCTCTGTATGGTCAATTTACTATTTTTTTGAAAATTGATTGATTGATGATTATTTTGTTATATTTGTTTTTATGTGAGTAAAATTTCTGTGCTTGTCATTCAGTCAATCTGTCATTGGCTGGACATAATTTCCGCTTTATAGTGGAAGGACAAGGAAAAATCCTAACAAAAAAGGCTTTATTTTTAGTAATCAATCAACCTAATTCATCCACTAAAATGGCTTATTGATTGATAATTTGTTTCATTGTGTTTTTGTTTTTCTAGGAAAGAATGTCGATCTATCTGACGTTTGGGCAGATCCGATCGTACGATTTCAACGCCGGTTTTACATACCGCTGGTCTTATTGATTTGGGGCGTCATTCCAACATTGATACCATATTATTTTTGGAATGAAACATTGTTGTATTCATTTTTGGGATGCGTCTGTTTTCGCTACGTTTACGTGTTACATTGCACGTGGCTGGTGAATAGCGCCGCCCATCTCTGGGGCCATCGTCCATACGACCAAAACATCGAACCAAGAGAAAATAATTCAGTTGTCTATTTGGCTTTTGGTGAAGGTTAGTTAATTATTCAATCAGCCAACAGAAATCCAAAATGATAATTTACCAATTTATTTATGATAAAGGTTATCACAATTATCACCACGCATTCCCATGGGATTATTCTGCATCTGAATATGGATTCCGTTATAATTTCAATTTGACCACATTGCTGATTGATATGTTTGAACGATGCGGGTTGGCGTATGATTTGAAAAAGCCAAGCAAACAAATGATCACAGCTAAAAAGATTCGTTCCGGTGATGGCACTGAGAATCTTGAGACCAGAAGACAAAAACTACATGATTGGATAATGGGAATATCAATCACCATCTCACAATTGATCATTTCATTAACATTACGTTTTATTACTTTAAATGTTTATCATTGGAAAATTAATAACAGTTGACCTCTTGATCACCGTAACAATGGTCACAGCACAATTTAATAAGCCAATTTTGTTTCGTTTCTGTTTTAAAAAATTGTTCTGTTTTTGCATATTTCTTTGGGCTCACATTAAAAAAATAAAATGTTTAAATTTGTACATCGATAGATGGCGCCTAAAAATCATATTTCAAACTCAAATTCAAATCTACAAAAAATTTAAAGCTTCACTTAAAGCTTTATTTTCTAGTTTTTACCGGGCGAATATTGAACCAAACAAAAAACGAGATCATATGACCGAAAATATCCAAACAAACAAACGAAATATGAAAATCCCTAAATGAAGATGATGATTGTGCATAAATCTGGTTTTTGTTTTTGGGGTATTTTTAGCTGATTAGCGGAATGGTTGTTAGGTTAGGTCGGTTATTAACCACCAAAAAAATTGATTTTTTTTAAAGCTGAACCAGCAACGAGATCCAAGAAACAAACCCATTTACAAAGCAATCAAACATTAATGGCACGATCACAACAAGCAAAAATCACAACAAAATCAAATTGAAACGTGATCATTTACAAAAACAGTTTTTTTCTTCCCAAATAAATGTTTTTTCCAATTAACAAAAAAAAAAGATGAATTAATAATAATAATAGTTGCTTATGTGGCTATGTGAATTATATCTCGACAATTCCATCTTAATTAAAATTAAACAGATTAAATTAGAGAATCGTAAAAAATTCACTGCTGTAAGTTTTTTTATATTATAAATATTAATCCAATATAAATGAAATTCAACCCTTTAGGTACAACATTTAAAACACGTACTATAAAAGTTCTTTGTAATTTGGTTCAAAATTATGGCCACCACAAACAAACGGCACAACTAATAAAAATGTACAGTTAAAAATAGCATCACAAACCACATAACAAAACATGTTCATACGACCAAAAAAAATCATTATAAATTAAAATAAAAATCAAAGAGTTTATCTCTCAAATAAAAATTCCAGTTATCAATCAAGAAGAATTTGCCAGCAAGAATTTTTGTTTTTGTTTTCAAAGTAAGTGCTAATCTATTATGAAATGATTGCTTTGAATTTTTGAAATTGTGTTATAAACAACAACATTGATTTCCTATAGCTTCTTCCATTACAAACATACATACGAATAGTAAGCATTTACACTAAAAACAAGTCATTTGACATTTTGGTTTTTTATATTGCAATCTTTTTGCTTGGTTATTTTAATGAATTTATTTATTTTTTCTTCTAAATTTATCTTCTTTTTTTAAGTTGTTGTTGTTTATCATCAAAAAAAAAAGAAAAAAATATATAAAGATTTTTCCGTTCAAAAATGTTAGCCTGAAGTCCTAAATTCAAGGTTTCTTATTAATAACAAGTATTCGATATAGAAGTGTGTTAGATACGATACACACACACACACTTGATCATTACAAATCACATCATGGACGTACTCAACTTACTATTTTAAATGAGTGTTGCTCGTACAAACAACCTGTTGCTCGTAATACGTAAAGTGAAATGAACGATACGAGCTAGTGAAACAGAAAGCTCACTCTCTTTATTTTTAATTTTGATCCTTCATTTAAATTAAATTTTTGTTTTCGCATTTAAGATCAATGATTCCTTTCAAAACTCAAAATAACAGACAAATCTGCTATGAAATCACATACCCTTTTGTTTTAGATCATTGATCGTGTGTGCATGCATGTGTCATGTTTTCTCATTTTTTACGAAAAAATAATATTGAAATATTGATCTTGAAATATACATGAAAAAAATCATTTACTAGCTCCATCTGAGTATGAACATTGGCTTTTACATAGTTAGTAGCAATCTATATCAGAGGTGTAGATTTTGAAGGTTAATCCAGCAAGCCAGTCAGTCGTCATCACATCAGGAACATAGCAAAAGATACAAGCAAATGTTAGTGTTAACGTCAAGGAAATCCAAAAGTCTTCAACAACATCAAAATTATATTATTAAATTTCCGGTTTTGATGCAAAATTCCCTCTTTTTCTCTATTTATCTCTCTATTTTTGTTAGTGAATAACCAGCAAAAAATAAACCAGTTGTGTGCTTATACAAAATAACTGGTTTTTTTTATTCGTAAGATAAATAGATCCCATCATCAACAACGTCAAAAGTTAGATATAATTTACAAATTGTTAAAAAAAACTTTTATTGTTGTTTTTTCCGCAAAAAAACAAAATCAACAAACAGTTTAATAATAATTTCCCCTTTTTCTAAATAATTAGCTAAAAATTTACGTAAATTCATTAAAAACAATCAAACCCTTTTGTATAATTATTTGTAGAAGAGGTAAAATACCAATAGTAGATACCTTCAAATTCTTTTCAGTAGATGATAATAGATAATAATAGATGATGCATTTAAATAGAATTTCATTTTGATGTGATCATATACACATAGACGTCATAAACAACATACCCATTCTAAGTATCCACTGGATATTATCCAGAACATCCAGAACGAGATATATAACCATCATGATGAGAATGACCAAGATGTGCCTTTTTCATTGATTCGTTATTTTTCGTTTCAATGCTTCTTTCATACTCTCCCTCTCTCTCACTCTATTTCGTTCATTTTCATTGATGAGTGCTTTAGCATAGCATTCTATGTACAGGTTTATTTATAATAAATCAATCTTTTACACACACACACAAACATGTTAACGTAAAAGAAAACGTACATACGAATGTGGGAGGAGCTTTCACATTCACCATTTTATTGATTGACGGAATTCAAGCAACAAACAAAATCTATTCCAAGTATTTAATTTTTTTTCTAAAAAATCTTCATTTTTACAATTAATTGATTTATCAAGAAAACAAAACTAACAAACATTTGTTTTCTGGTTGAAATACGCGTTCACCAAATCAACTTTTTGTTTTTTTGTTGGTTGAGCTGAACACCAAAAAAAATTTTCCTTGTTTTTTTTTGCAAACAAACAAAAACCATGAACAAGTGATCAAATTTTTTCAGTTGTGTTGTTTGAGCATTTCCTCGAAAGAAAAAATTATTGTGAATAATAAAAAAATAATATAAATCTACAAAACAAAAATTTAAAAAGAAATTATTAATCAACCAAGTCTGACAAAAAATGAAAAAAAATATTTCTCATAAAAATTTTGTTTAAATCATCTCCCTAAAAAGAAGACGAAGCTAGCAACAGTCAATCAATCAATAATTTAATAATTTACACAACATTCATAAAAATAATAAATAAAAAAATATTGTTTACAACAACAACCTGTTGATTATTAATTGTTTGGTTATTTCCCGGTTTGTTTTCAGTGTGCTAAAAATGAGAGAAAACGAAAGATTATGAGACAACCCTTTCACATTTCTAACATTTATATAAAACCAATCATAATCAACTTATCCAACCACCAAAACCACCACAACAAAAAGTGACAACAAGTAATTGTAAAAAAAATATAGTGAAATAGAAGAAAAACGACATCCGACGTGATTATTTTTGATGATCAGGTTTTTTGTTGTGTTCACTCTTTCTCTCCCTGTTTTTTGGTGTATCGATATTCAAACAAAAACTGATTATTGATTAGTCTGTTGTTATGGTTTTTTTTGGCTGATCGGTTTGTTGCGTTTGGTGTAGACGTGTTCTTCTTCATTAACAACTTGTTGAATTTTTTTTTTTTTTTGCTGCCAAAAAGGTTGGTGCAATCAAACTTTCTCACTTGTTTTCTCCCTCATAACTAGAAAGTAGTTGTATAGGAAAAAAAGTCGCTACACAAAAAATATTCAAGATAAAATATCTAGAAATTCGGTTTTTGGTTACATCATTCTATATTTCAGCATGTTTTTTTATAGCTAGCTTAGTTTAAATGTAGTTGTTTTAGTTTTTTAACCAGAAAATAACAAACTAAAATGAGAACCAAACAAGCATAGGATTTAATGCTGTCTTTATGACGCATCCCATTATCGATTTTTCTCTTTTACTCTCTCTCTCTCTCTCTCTCTCATATTTTTTTTGGTAACTCTTTGAAAACGAAAAGTATACGAAATATAAACAACAACAACAGTAGCATCATAATCACATTTTTACAAGTGTCAGGGTTTTTTTTTCTATGACTGCATGATGTTTGTTTGTTAATTCTCATTAATTAATATAATTAATTTCTAATTCAGGATCAATAAAAATCTAATAATTGGAAAAATTATTAAAAAACCCCAAAAAAAATCAAAATTTATTTAGTTGCCAGACACCACGCACATCACATCACAATCACCATGCTACTGTGAAATCAACTGATGATCTTTATTTTTTTCAACATTATCATCATATTTTTGTAAGTTGTTTAAATTTAAATTAAATTTTCAAGAAAATTTTCAAATATTTTTTTCTGAATTAGATGATAATTTAATTTTTCTGGTTGAATACTCTCTCTCATTGTCTCTGTGTCATATCCAGAGTGATCATCATCTAGTTTTGTGATCAAAAATTTTTTCAAAAAGGAAATTTTTGTGATTTATTAAACGTCAAATTATCAATAGATAAATCACCTTTTTTTTTAAAAAAATTGGAGATTTACCCAGAAAAGTTTGGTGACATCCGCTGTGTTTGTTCGTGCGCGTATTTAAATGTGAATGTTTTTTTTACGGCACCATAAACAAGACTGTGATAGAGAATCAAAATCAATTTGTTTCGAGCTGTCAATCAATTTGTTATTTGATTTGATTGATTAATTGACAGTGTTCCAATATTTGTGTATAGTGTCTGTCTTTTTTGGTTGTGTTTTGTCACCATCATAATCAATCATAATGGATGAAAACGATGCTTCTGGTGATAATTTAAATAAACCTTTAACAAGTTCGTTACCATCGAACATTGTAAAACAATTTGCATCCGATCTGATTGATCAAACATTTATGAATAATGACAATAATAATGATGATGATAACGTTAATGATAATAAAGTGTCACCATTGATTGTCATGGATGACAACAAGGACAATAATAATATATCATCAATAATGCAAGATTCAACAGATGACACCAATGCCATTTCCGTTGATAAACAACAAACAAATCACGCACAACAACAAGAAGAAAAACAGCCATTGTTTTTGACCATCGACCACAAATTGGCCATTGAAAGACGTAATATGGGACAATTGAAAGCATTTGAAGAATGTGACACACCTTCACCAATGGTCACCACAACACCGCCATTGTTGAAACAATTCTCTATTAATAAAACTATGGGAACAACAACATCTTCCTCAACGCCAGCCAACAAAAATAACGCTGTTCCAACGGTTCAATTGAACGGTTCAACCATTTTAAAACATAGAACAACAGCGGCAAAAACATCATTAGCTAATAACAACAACATCAGCCAAGATTCAGATTCAAAGATCAATGGTAATCATCATTTTGAAAATGTGAAATGTTTTGTGGATCAAAAATGCAAATCAGCTGATAACAAAGATTTTCAGGTAAGATAATATATTTTTTTCAAATGAAATCCAATGTCAAAAATACTAGTTTTTTGAACTAATATACCATTTTACCAATATAACTAAAATGAAGATTTCATTAATCTAATTGCATTGATTTCCTCTATTATCATATTGTGCTTATCTTCAATTGACTCAAATTTTAATATTAAAAAATTATCACCACAAATAGAAAATTTCCCCAGTAATTATATATTTTTTAAAAAGATAACAATTTCCTGTGCGGTCAGATTTGTTCAGCAAGTTTTATGTAATGAATTTAAGCTTCACTGCAATGCATTTTACGAAAACTATCTTACAACAATCGATTTTTTTTGATGCAATCGATATTATTTGATCGATATAATCGAATGATATTGAATGTGTGAATTTTTTCCATGCACGAAAAAATGGCACTATTTTCACACATTTTTGAAGATGAGCACTAGCTCGCACGACCGCGAAATTTGAATAAAATCAAATAAGAAAAACCCCATTCAATTCAATGTCAAGAGACAAATTTGGATGTTTAGATCTCTTTAGCTTTCTATGGCTTTTTCTCTTTCAGCCTAACGAAAAAAAATCATTCATTTATTCATTGATTTTCATTACCACAAAACTCGCGTGATTTTTTTTCGTTGTTGTTCAAGTGCCCATTTGCTATTATGTTGTTGTTGCGAATTACGATTTCGTAATTATGCAATAAATTATTTAAATATAAAAAAAAGATTTATAATAAAAATATACAAAAAACAGGAAACAGGAACCCTTTTTTATCGTATTATATTTCGGTTAATAATTTCATTTCAATGATAAAGGTTTCAGGAACATTTTTTTGGATTTCCGTTATTTTTCGGGATTTCCTTTTATTATTATTAGGATTTTGGTTGTGGAACGAGCTCTCTTTTTTTGCTTATTTGCTTATTGTCTTTCTCTCTAAATTTCATTTAAATTGTATATTTAAAAAAAAATTTATCTTATTGGTGAGCTAATGTTTACCTTAAATTAGTTTCACTAACTATGGAAAAATAAGCAAAAAAAATGATGATGATGATCAAGCAAACATAGAAAGCAAGCAAGCTTTTATTACACGCGCCGAATTGCTGGTTGCATGCTTTTATTATATTTGCATTTTCTTTTGTCTTTTTTCGTCGCTCTCTCTCTCTCTCTCTCTCTCTCTATTGCTATTTTTCTCATTTACTTTCGGTATTAATTGGCATAACAAAACAAAATAAAAGAAGGCTGCAGCATTTTATTCAAGTTCAAAATTGTTGTTTTTCTTTTTGGTTATGTTGATCATAATATTTCATGTTGTCAAATGACGATGTTGTATTGCTTGTTCTACATGTCCTTCTGTCACAAACAAGCATGCATTCTAATGGACATCTCTCATAAATTGTGGTTAAGATTTTGAATTTTTTTTCTTGGTAAAGGTGAATCTTGTTTTTTTTTGTTGTTTTGTGTTTCCTTTGATTAGAGTTAAGCTTGAAACCCCCCACAAACCGGTCAAACTTGAAATCAACTTGTTGATAATCTAATATTGATTGATAATTAATCAAATTAACAAATTATATTTAAATCAAATAAATGTTTAGCTTAAATTTTTTTAAAATTAATCATCAAATTATTGCTAATCACAAAAAAATCAAGTTTAGAAATTCGTCAAACTAAAAGTCAACGGTCAAAAAAATAATTTGTACGTGAAAAATAGCAAGTTTTTGTTAGTGGATTTTTGTCATTTACTCATCTCCCTAGAGAAGTGATTATTATAAAGCAATATTCATCTTCATAGACAATGATTTTGAGTGATTTATATTTGCATTGATTTATTCATTGTATTTTGTTCCTTAAACTTTAAGTTTTTATTTTCATTGCCTTCATCATCATCAATAAGTCACGTCACATCTTTTTTATTCATCATTTTAACCACACAACCGCATACACACCGAACCACCACTTTGATTATTAAAACAAATTGAATTTACGTAGACAATTTTAGTCACTTTTTTATCATTGTTTTTTAATGTATTTTTAAACACCAGAAAAAAATCTTATTTCATTTTCCTTCTACGGTTCGAGATTGACTCTCGTGTGTTTTTTAAAAAAATTCTCGTCTTCTTAATTTTTAACCCTTTTTTCTGTTTGTTTTTTCGTTTGATTTTTTTTGTGCTTCGCAAACAAAAATCCATTCTAGGCTAATCTGAAAAAGAAAATGTCCAGCTTAATGCGAAGGTTTTTAATATCAACCTTCATGACCGTATTCATAACGGTGGTTGAATGTTACACATGGTTGACATTGCCCATATATTATTTAATACAAAAACCATGGATCAAACGTCAACAACATGAACATTGCAGGGTTAAGGTGTTTCAACCAGAAACCAGCAATACGACCACGAATATCACGACCGACCAATCCTCCAAACAGCAATCATCACCAATGGATGCTCAAATGTCACCAATATATGAACGTGACGAACCAAAAATTTACAATCATTCCGTATTTCGTTATCCAAATCTTATTTCAATGTTTGATTCAATGACAGAGGAATATGGAGACAATAGACATTGCCTTGGTAAGCTTAGCACTATTCATGAATCCTCACTAAATTGCAATTAATTGTGATATACGCTTTAGGCTATCGTCAAGTATTATCTGAAGAGGCATCACTTGATGAAAATGGCAAACCAAGACGTATTGATGGCCGACAATTGAAACAATATCGACTAAGCGAATATAAATGGCTTTCATATAAACAAGTGGGTGATGTTGCTCAAAATTTGGCACAAGGCTTCATGAACGAAATCGGCATCGAACCAAAAATGAAAGTGTTGATCATTTCGGAAACGAGAATCGAGTGGATGTTATGTTTTCGTGGCGTGCTCAAAACAGGTGCCACTTTGGTGACCGTGTTCTCTAATTTGGGCGTGGAGGGCGTGGCACATGCAATCGATGAAAGCCAAGCTGATTCGGTGATAACTTCGATCGAATGCATGCCGCTATTAAAACAAGCTTTATCACAATCAAAACATAAAATCAAAAACATAATCTATATGGATGGAATCAAAGAACCAGATGTTGATTTTGGACCCGAAATCAAAATGATGACGTTGAGTAGTGTGGAAGCAACCGGAAAGAAATTGGTGAACACTCCACAAGCGAAACCATATTACAAGCCACAATTAGAAGATTTAATAGTGATCATGTATACGTCTGGTACGACTGGTCCACCAAAAGCAGCAACCATATCACATGTACAAATGAATCACGTTATGAAAGCATTATTCGTGCTAGTCAAAGATATTATGGATGAAGCACCATACCACACTTATATTTCTTATTTGCCAATGGCACATATTCTAGAGCTAACATTGGAAGTATTCTTCAATTTGGGTGGTGTACGACTTGGTTATGCTTCGCCATTCACGTTGACTGACTCAGCCCCTGGGTTGTGTCGAGGACAAATTCCCGATATAAAACTGTTGAAGCCAACGGTGATGACCACTGTGCCATTGGTATTGGATCGAATAATCAAAGAAATGAACGATAAATTACGTTCACGAACACCGGTGTCGTTGCCTGTGGTTAACTATCTGATTGACTATAAATCAAAATGGACCAATATGGGTTATCGTTGTGATTTGGTCACCAAGCTGGTCTGTCCAAAAGTTCGCGAACAATTGGGAGGCAATCTTGTATATATGATCTGTGGTGGTGCACCGTTGAATGCCAACACACAGGCAACGATTCGTTCAGCATTGGACGTGACATTCGTACAAGGTTATGGTGCTACGGAAACGTCTGGAGCAACGTTTGCTGCTGACTTTAAATGTTTGGGTTATGGACACGTTGGTGGACCATTGGGAGATGTGTATTTCCGTTTACGAGATTGGACTGAAGGTGGTTATTCCATAAACGACAAGCCTAATCCACGCGGTGAATTACTGATCGGTGGAAACATCGTAGCGTTTGGCTATTTCAATAGGCCACAGTTGAGTGAAGAATCGTTCCACACTGATGAGCACGGTATTCGATGGTTTTACAGTGGAGATATTGCTGAATTACAACCTAACGGAACCATCAAGATTATTGATCGGTGCAAGGATCTCATCAAACTACAGAACGGAGAATACATTTCACTAGGAAAGGTAAGTTATAATGGAATTCCATTTTAAAATTGTTCCTTTTCTCATGCTTGTCAAAAAAAATTTACAGGTTGAAGCAGCATTGAAAGCTTGCCACCTAGTGGACAACGTGTGCGTGTATGGTGGAACATTCAGCAACGATATCGTAGCGTTGATCAGTCCAAACCGTAAAGCATTAACTGAATTAGTTCGAACATTAAACAAAATGGATTACACGATCGAACAACAATGCAACGATCCACAAATACAACAAATCGTATTAGAAGAAGTGATCAAAACAGCCAAACACGTTTCATTGGGTAAGAAAGAGATACCAAGACGTATTAAATTGGTGCCTGAAGAATGGTCACCTGACAACGGTATTTTGACTGCTGCTATGAAACTTAAACGACGCTCTGTTGAAAGCATGTACAAACAAGAATTATATGATCTTTATAATGATAAAAAGTTCAACCAAGTGATCACCACAAATGGTTATGATCAAAATAACAATAAGCCAATCAACAATAACAATAACTCTTCATTATCAATGCCCGACCAAATTAAATCTTCATAAAAATCCAACCTTCATTCTCAATCAACCAATCAAATCACCATTGAGACTGATCAATCAAAAACGATGACCAATCACAAATCATTAAGACACACCTACACTCATACAACCAGAAAATCAATCAACTGGGGGAAAAAGCAATATTGTTCTATAATAATTATTATAATCTTATTTTTTTAAAAGATACCCTAAATTATTATCCTCACACACAAACACTGATTTTTTTAATTAATTTTAATTCATAATTATTTAATTATAAAAAGTGATCAATTATTATTTAGATTAATATTATTTAATAATAATAAAAAAAACATTCGAAAAATTGAAGCATCAAACCAAATTCAATGACCTAGAAAATGTGTGTAGTTTGTGAATGGCTGCTAAGCTGGATTTTTTAGGACATTACCATAAAAAAACATGAGCAGGTTGAATAATTGGGCTATTTCCTTGTTGTATTGAAATGTAATATTTTTGGTTATATTATCATGGTTGAATGAATCCATTCAACAAAGATAAATGGCCAGGTGTCTTTCAAAAGAAGGGTTCACCAATTTCAAGTTCAGGTTTACCAGTTTTTTAAGCTCTCTGTTTTTTAAACGTTTTATCAACATTATGTTCGATTGCTAGCATCGATGTCCACAATGTCCATCATTTAAAATCAAGACAGCATCAAATACAGGCAGCCAAGCTATCCAATGATGAATTTGATTGAATCAAGCATGTTTAATTTAATAACAGCGTTATTTGTTATAGAAGCATCATCGTTTTTGTTTTTGAGAACAAGTTTGGAACCAATTCGTAAGATTGAATCTATTTCTCAATGTCCCATAATCAATGTATTTTTTTACAACAGAATTAGTACCAAAAATGATTCGTCGTCCAACCCATTTGGATCATTATCTGTGTCGTCAAATGCACAATGGAATCGGTATCCGGTCATTTGCAGTTACGGTACGACCAGCATTTTTAAATTTAATCTTTGGATTTTTAAAAAACATTTGTTTTGTTCCAATGTGTGAAATGTTTAGAATCTAAGTGGCGGGCTATGTCGAACATATTGTCGAGTGATGGATCGAATTGGTGGCAAGCTATATTACACCGAAAACATAAGCCCTAATTTTGTACGTTGTGGACCGTTTCAAGCTCGGGTAATTTTGATTAAAAAAACTAAATCACAAAATGAATTAATCTTGTTCATAAAATGGTAAAAGTGTGTTGATGGAAATTGTGTTGGATTCAATTATCATCCATACAATCCTGTGTTTAGTAATGGAATTGGTGGTGCACAATCAGACCAACAGAATAACGATAACATTGATTCAATGGTTAATATTCAAGAAGATGATGGTAAAAATCAAGGAAATAATGGAGAAATAGAGTCAGCTGGGTTACAATCAGCTAATAACAATCAAAATCAATCCGAAGATGATAAAGCGATAACAGCACCACCGGACAATCAAGTCAACATAATGGTCGATGCTACAAATCGTTTACTACAACCTCGTATTCATTAATAAGGACTTATTATTTTTAATTGGTCTTCGATAATCAATCAATCAATGAATCAATATCCAAAAATGTATCCAAAAACAACAACAAATTAGATTACCAAACCGAACATTTTTTGACTGGATTCATTCGTTGTCCAACTTTACAGTGATATGCATTGGAGAAATCATATGAATTTGATAATGGCCCTAAAACACGTATTGGACCAGGTGAATGGACCGATGAACGTATCTTGTTCAATGCATCTTCTGGTCGCATTGATCCGCACCAAATCTTTTTAAAAAAAAAATTAATGAATCATTTTATAATTAACCATTTTAAAATTAATTAAAAAAAATTTACCTGAGCATAATTCAAGAAAAACAATTGATCATGCGTTAAATTCATGCCAGGTAATAATGGCTCGATGCCGTTACGTTTTTCCCATTTTTTGAATGCCTGGCCAAACACACAATATTCATATATTTAAACGGGAATCAAACTTGGTTTGTGAAAAAACCTACCCTATAAGCTTGTTTCAGTCCTCCATTATCAGCAATATTTTCTCCTTGTGTCATTCTGCCATTGACATTGGCATTGATATCCTCTAACACATAACTGGAATATTGATCAATTATACATTGGGCACGTTCCCTGAAAAGTTTTATAGTACGATTGTTCCACCATTGTTTCATGTTTCCATTTTTATCAAATTGACGGCCACGTTCATCAAAACCGTGTGTGATTTCGTGGCCAATTACCACACCGATTCCACCATAATTCAATGATCTGATCAAATACCATGAGAAAAAAATTACAATTAATTAATTACACATGATGACATGATGCATTTTATATTTTACTTTGGAAAATAATGCGAATAAAACAATGGCTGAAGTATGCCAGCAGGGAAGACGATATCATTTTTGTTGGGACTGTAGAACGCATTCACAACAGCCGGATCAGTTGTCCAGCTATCCTTGTCCACTGGTTGACCTAATTTCATTAGATTTTTATATGCCTCGTAGCGAAATACATTCAATATGTTTGGTAAGAATTGATCTTCCAGGATTTCAAGCTATAACAAACAAACATACCAAACAAATTGTTAGGTTATTTTTACAATAAAAATTCAATTGTTCCAGGAACAAAGAGAGAGACATATTTGTTGTCAGTGCAACATACATAATTATATTCCTTAGACAATTGTATGGGATTTGTTAACAATTCTGGATAACCAATACGTTCGTTAATAGCGTCAGCTTTTTCTTTGGCCACTTGTCTAGTTTCATCATCCATCCAATCGTTATAATTCAACAGTTCATTAAATGCCTCCCGAATATTATGTATCATTTCAATTGCTATTAATTTGCTTTTTGGATCAAAATTATCTTTGATGAACATAGCACCAACTGCCATTCCCATTTTCTTGTTAACCAATTCAACACATTGACTCCAACGGGTTCGATCAGCCGAGATTCCTGAAAAGAAACATTCAAAATTCAAATTGTCTTTAAGGTGAAGCGAATCATACCGAACAATATTTTTCTGAATTTAGCTCTCTTAACGCCGAACTCATCATCCAAGAAGGGCAGAATGCTTTTCATCAATCTCCAAATGGCATAATTGATGATAATTTTCCTATCTTCTTGCATGATCTTATGCAATAATTTGCCCAACTGTTGATAATAATCCAACGCATAAATGACCACTTCCTGTTCTTCATCAACAATATCAACTGGCATAAAATTTTTTAAATATTTCATCCAATCAATTTCTGGTATTAATTCTATTAATTGTTTTATTGTTCGTTTTTTATAGATGGCGCTCGTGTCGTGTCGATCGGCTTCCGGCATTGTGATCTAGCGTAATGGAAAAATGGTTCAAAATTAATTGCAGATTATAAATATGCCAAACTTACATTTGCTAATTCAGTTTCAAAATCCAAAACTTTGGTCATCTGTTCTAAGGCATAATCGCGTTGTGCACCCAGCAATTCGGCAATATCGACCATCAACTCCAGATATGCATCTTTCTCTTTGTTTGGACTTTCTTTTAGGAAATATTCTCGGCTAGGCATGCCTAAGCTAGGCTGATCAAATTGTATGATGTTTAATGAAGAGTTACGATCATCAGCACCAATGTATTGTTCTACGATGATGGCTTGGTTATAATCACCACGTAGTTTTCCAAGCAAATTCTCCAATGTAAGCTCCATATATTCGTTATTCGTTATGTAACGATGATAATGATGGGATGAAGAGGATGACGATGAGGATGAGGATGATGTTGATGGCAAGGACGATGCTGCTGGTGGTGAAGAAGGGGATGATGAGGAGGATGATGTCGATGATGATGTTGGTGGCGATGAAGAGCGATCAACAACTGGTGGTGCGACATTCGTATTTGCTCCATTAGCAACGGCAGCCGTAGCCAGCATTGTTTTCTTTAAACGTTTTCCATTCCAATTGGAATCAAGAACTGGCCATCCTCCAACCTCTTTCAAAGCGCTCATTATTGGCTCAACGCCTATTTCATCGATTTTTTCTATTAAAAATAAAATAGGTAATAACATATCAACACACATAACATTATACAATTATATATCACATAATATGAGAATTAATCATTCATTTTCCTTGCTTTTCCTGCTTATTTTTTCGTTTGAATATGATAATCTGATTATGATACACACAGACAGACATAGACACAGAAGATCACATAGAGAGAATGATGTTAGGATCTTATATCTAATAAAACGAATGAATCTGGTTAGTTTGCCTTGAAGCATTTCTACCAATCCATACAATCTTGTTGTTGTTTTTTCCTATTTTTCTCGTTGTGTAGGATCATTGGTTACGAAACATCCCAAAGGTATTTCCTTTGGAACCGGGATCCGGAATCTAGGATTGTACCGGGGCCGGGGCTCTAATTACGATTTTGATCCTAAGGTAAACAACAACACAACAAAACAACATTCGATCCACAAGAATACAAACAAAAAAAAAATAGATAGAGGGAGAGAGAGAGGGAGACATATTCAGGGATTTACTATCCGAGAATCCTAAAGAGAGAAAAAGAGAAAGAATCCTGAACTGAAGAAGAATCCTAGGGATTCAAAAAAAGAAGAATATTAAATTGATGACATTATTAATAGCTTATTGATTGAATTATTGATTGATTTAGGAGCATAGCACAAGCATAGCACACAAGCATAGGACAGGCATTGAGCATTTCATCTCTTACTTGTTCGCTAATTGATTCTTTTTTTTGCCATTCTGCTTATGTCTGTCTGGCAATGTTCGTTATTTGCGTAAAGATTTATTATTTTTTTACGAACAAACATAACGAAAGAGAGAAAAAACGGAATGAAACTTACGAGTATTCATACAGGATTGATAGAAACGTTTTGCTTTTAATGTGGCGCTATTATCGGCGCTATTTGGAACTTGTTCTAATAAATCTAGTGTCCAATAAAACAAATAAGAATGAAAATTAATTGTTCGTTGAACCTTAGTTGAGATTAGTGCTGCATTTCATAAGAAAAAGAAACCTTTTAATATAATTTGTAAATCATCAGCCATCACTTCGAACGTGCTCAAACTGCTACGATCTTCTGGTATGATATGCTTTTTAACCCAATTTCCACAGGCAAATTGAAAAAAATCTTCACATGGATCGGCGTTCAAGTCCATTGCGTTTAACAGTGATGCAGCTTGATATTTGAAACAACAAAAATCATTTAAAATCAACGAAAATTACAGCAAAAACAATTGGAAAAAAATGATTAAAAACCTTACCAGTTTTGACACATTCCATCGATGTACAAACATTAATTTGATTATGTTGTGAATAAAAATATGGTAAATAAATATAAACCAATAAGAATACTAAACTGGCCATTAATAAAAATAATAAAAACTTTTCTAAACCGGTACGATAACGCCAGGAAAGGCAATGCGTAGAAGGGCTTTTGAATTGGATTTGAAAATTTTTACCAATACTAATAATAGTATCTTTGCGACCGGTTGTGGCAAAATATTGCTGCTGTAAATGGTAATGTTCTTCATCACCTATATACGACGATCGATGATTTGTTAATGTTGATGAAATGGTCGATCCACGAGGATTATTATTGTTATTATTATTAAACATGATATTATTAGTGCTATTATTATTTGCATTTAAATTATTATTTGTATTTGATGTTTTCAACATGTTTCCGCTTCCACCAGCACCCGGACAAGTGAAATAATGTTGATTGTCTTGTACATACACCGATAATTGATTCCCAGATAATGTGTTTGCGGTGGTCATTCGCCGTGCAGTTGAATGATGATGGCCACACCCACCACCGGTAGCTCCGCCTCCGATTATAGGCGAAATTGAATGTAAAATGTTACCATTTAAAATTATTGATTTTCGTTGCGTTTTATAATAATTATCTGCGTTTTTTATATAAGTTAAAATCAAATGGTTTTGATTGGTTAAAAAATTATTCATAAGTTATTTAAAACGTTTTTGATTGGTTCATATTTTTTTTCGTAAAATCATTTTTTGTTTCTGATTGGCTAATCTTACCTTGCTTATTAAAATTCATGTTTTCTGTATTCAAAAATGGATTCGAAGATCCTTTTCTAATGTAATGCAATTTTTGATCAGGCAATGTTAATGAGGAAGCTTTCTCTCGTACGATTCCTGGGTTAAATGATCCAGAAATGGATACGTCGGATTCATCGGGCGTTTCCAATGCTGGTACTGTTGTGGTGGTCGTTGTGACTGGAGCAGCTTGACATAAATGATGATGGTGGTGGTGAACTGGGAGTGGCGGTACAACTTGGAAATTGCCAGCACACCCACCACCACTCCCACCGCTCACTACAACTCCACACCCTTCTATTTGGTGCATTGTTTTCATGTTTAAAGAATCTCGCTAAAATCAAACAGGATTAAAAAAGTTCCAAAACAAAATGTGAAAACTTACCATGGAATTTGGTATTCCAATAGTAGAATTAGGACGTTTTATAATGGTTGGCTCTTGAAATATGACGGTGGAGGATTTCCTGCTTCGTGCACCGCCTGATGCAGCACAGCAGCTTCCTCCACCAGAAGACAGATTCGAACATCTAGCCGACATCATAGATCCAGCATAATATGTTGGATTTTTGGCACTATTCGCTCTAGTAATTGTCAGCTTATTTGGACTTGATTTAGAAGTTTTAGGTGGTGTTGCATAAATGATTTTCTCTGATTGATCCAGCACCACAACTCCGCCACCAGAATTACAATCATCATCAATCATCATTAAATCATGATTATTATCAACAATAGTACCATCATCATTATCATCTACAATAACAATATCATCCACTTCATTTAAACCGGCCACTGCTAATGGATGTTGTTGTGTTGATGGTCGAACATCAGTATCCGGTGGCGATGAACTAGTTATATTAACATTAATTAATTTTCCATAATCAACCACCACACCGGATGTTGATGGAGTCGTTATGGTGGTGGAGCTAGATACAGCGGTGGTGGCCGAAGATGATGACGAACATGTTGATGGCACTGAAACTGTATCTGATGCTGAATTCATGGTTTTCTTTTTCTTTTTAGAGTTATTTGTTGAGATGGAGGTGGTGGCGGAGGTGTTTGTGGAGGTGTTCGTTGTCGTTGATCCAATTGGAACATTTGCTGTTGTGGACATTCCCGGAATATTTTTTTTTTTTGTTTTTGTTTTTTTCTCTGATCCGTTTTTTGTTTTCTTATCTTAATAGCAGCAAAAAACAAGCAAGAGAGCAACATCACCAAGAAAGCCAAGAAAGCCATTAAATAATAAATAAAACACACACATAATATAATAAAATCATACTATGAAAGATAACGAGATGATGATTTCTCTTATATAATCATCATATACACAAACATAATAATGGACCATCAACCATAAATATACACTAAAGGAAATGGACCAAACAAGCAACCGAAAATCACTATATGTTTATATGTTTACTATACGTTTACTATATTTACTTTCTCTCATTAATAATTAATCATCCTGTTTTTTGGTTCGCTACGTTCCGTTATTTGATTCCTTCAACTCTCTCTCCCTAGCTTGATATGGCTTTCTCTCTCTGGTCCTCTCTCTCTTTTTTGGTCCTCTCTCTCTCTCTCTCTCTTTGGTCCTGGTCCTCTCCTATTTTCTCTGTCTCTTGAAACGAATTTGATCTGTTTATATTAGAAATGTTACAATAATATTATTCATATAGTTAATGATTATTTAATTTTCCTTTTTATTTTGGAACGGAATCCTAAAAGAAGAAGAAATAATTCAGGTAAAACAAGATTCAATCTTAATTATCATTGAAAAA
Organism: Tragopan temminckii; assembly: GCA_028571105.1. Taxonomy (NCBI): domain Eukaryota; kingdom Metazoa; phylum Chordata; class Aves; order Galliformes; family Phasianidae; genus Tragopan; species Tragopan temminckii. The sequence goes on from JAOWBP010069413.1 coordinate 143,148, forward strand.
AAGAGTCAATAAAATGGATCTCTCTTTCTCTCTCTTGGACCAATTTTTGAGCATCTGGAACAAAAATTTTTGCTGTGTATGTTCGTCAATAATTCATAAAGCACAATTTGTAATAGCTTCTAAATTACTCTATAGGCTTATTTTATTATTATTATTGAATCAAACATAAAAACATGATTGAAAGGGTTATTTTATTGGCATTATATACCTGATGGTTGCGTGGAATCGTTCCAGAAATCGTAAATACAATCATAAATTATGATCCATATAGAAAAATAGAGATAGAGAGATCAATTGCTTGGCTGCACGCACAAACACAAATCATTTACATGTTTTTTGGGATTCACATTTGGATACCTAGAATCCAGACGAATCCTACCAGGATAAAGAATGCTGGATACCCAAAAAAATAGAATAATAATGATGATTATATGAGATAGGCGTGTCTCATAGACTAATGATAATGATGATTATTAAGGATAATGTTTCCGGTTCTTAGAATCGGAAACGAGGTTTTTTCTCCTTTTAGTTTCCTTTGCTAATATGTTAAGAATCCAAAGATCCATGGATTCTTGGCTGGATTCTTGGATCCAAAAACAAAAAAATAAAATAACCAGAAAATACCAGAAAGAAGCCAAATTTGCATCTGGCTATTTTCTCTTTTTTGCATTTAATCTAATTTTTTTTGCATGAGAAATTGAAGCTGAATGTCTATCCAGCTCATCTGGATTAATTCATCTGGTGTCCAATTTTTATTCATAAAAATATTAATACGAAGAAAAATATGAAACCAGAAACCTCTGAAAAAACACTTTTTGTGCCATTTGGATGGTCAAGTTTTCGTTTTTTTTCTTGGTTGGATGGTTAAAAAAAAGTTCTGGAAAAAATAAGATCCAGAAAACAAAAAACTTTCCTAACAAAAAACAACAAGATGATCCAGAATCTACCCAACAAAACAACAAGAAAAAAAGCTAATTTGCAAATTGGCCGCAAAAAAAACATAAGCTCCGCCTTCTCTCACTAATAAAAACAAATTCTAGCACTTAAGCACCTCCCCTCGGAACATATAGGTGACAAACAACATTTGGAACAATTTGGTGTTGGAACACTTTTTTGGCAAACTAAAAACGATTCTTGATAAATGAAAATAAATGTTTTTCTGGCTAGATTTCTCTCGCATTTGATGTTTTTATAAATCGAATCATCAAACAATAAACAACCATAATAAAATGCCTTGCCTAACACAAATATATTTGTATGTTTACTTTACCCAAGAGTTTGGTTGGTTGTTTGTTACGTTAATCGTTGTTAATGGTGGATGATTGTTGTTGTTGCCAGTTTGACAATAAGCTTCGTTTATTATTGCCAGCACATACACTTTGCTGTCTGGTGTCTGCTCACAAACAAGCAGATTTTTAGGCTTTTTTTGAATTGTTTTACAGCTGCTGGATTCCTGGATTCTTTTTTCTTGGATTCTTGTGGATCTAGAATCCAAAAAACAAGGATCCTTCGAGATGATTTTTGTTTGAAAAGGATGGATTTTTTCGTCTTTGGACACTTGAATTCTGCTCACACACAAAAAAATTTAAAATTTAAAAAAAAATTGAAAAACATTCACCGAACAAAAACAGAGAAGAAAACTTGCGCGAAATTTTTTTAAAAGTCTTGAAGTGTTTTATACTGATGAAACGACCAAACGATATTTGGGTGACTGGTTTGGATGTCTGGTGAACATAAATATTGTTTTTGGATAGCTGCTTTATAGTTAGTCGCGTTCTGTCTCATTTCATAAATGATTCTCTTACTGTTTTACTGTCTTGTTTCGTGTGTTTTTCCGAGAGGATACCGAGGGAGAGAGAGAGAGCTAGTCTGCTATTTTCTCTCATAGAATTCTTCTTATTTGTATTCTTGACGCTTGCTCCATAAGGATTCCTGGATTGTGATTGCCTGCGTGTGTGTCCAAAAAGCATTCATGTTTTCTCTATCTCTTATGGTGGTCTCTCTCTGTCTCTGTCAACCAGCCTGTAAAATAATTTACTTTATAATTCACAAAATGCAAGGGTTCCAGGGTTACAATACCATTTACCAAGACCTCCCAAGGTTCCTCTTTTGAACAAAGTTTCCACACAAAATCGGACCTAGAAAATTGGAACGTTTTTTTCCCTTTCTTGAATACGTACTTTGTGAAAATTTCACCGCAAAAATTCATTATCAAAGTGTGATAGAGAAAATAAATTGATTCGTTTTTTTCGAATCAATTATGGTCTGTTCAGCATCATATAATGCCATTATATTATAATTATTATATAATTCTCTAAATTGGTTATTCATTTGAAATCTATTATTTTGGATGGCACACCTTTTATGAACACGCCTTTTTTCGAATGCAATTTTCGCCACCCCATTGTTCGCCAACAATCATTCGAAACAGAGCAAATTGATTCTTAATAATCATTTATCATCACCAACCAACACGACAACAACAAAACACACATCACGAACATTGTGAAATTAATTAATTATTCAAATATTTATCATGCAATTATCATCTATTGCTTGCTTGATTGTCGTTGCCTGAAAAAAAATACAAAAAAAAATCATTCGAATAAAAAATGATTCGAATTCTAATGAAAAAAGGCAAATTCGAATCATTTCTGACTTATCTTAAACATGTTTTTGATTGTTAATCTTTTTTTTTGATTCCAAACAAAAAAAAAGATTCCAAAATATTCATTCGAAATTTTGAAATATTATTAGTGAATAGAGCAGTCATTCAAACAATATGCTAAAACATCATTATTATTAATAATGATGATAAAAACAGAACAAATCTTCATAAACATAATGCTGTATAATTGCATTAGCAGATGATTGCACCAGAACATAAACACATGCTTGGATCAATCATATCACGCCATTTCAACAAGAATAATTCCATATTTTCGCCAAGTATTGATGATCTTGTCACATATTGCAATTTTCAAACAAAAAACATCAGAAACAAAAATTTCACAATAACTCTTTTCTCAACATCTACAAAAAAGCAAAAATTTTTACATTAAAAAAACAGGAATTTCCTAAAAAAATCGATACTATCGTTTAATGAATATCGATAGTATAGATTGCTCCCATGGGTGTTGTTTTCAATTTTTTTAAAATTTATGATTTTTCATTTTATTAGACATTTTTTATTTAATTTTTTTTCTGGTCAAATAAAACTGTCGAATTGATCCTTTTTTTAAATTCTAAATTATTATTTTTTTAAAAAAGAATCATTTTTTCAATAAATACTTATAAAAAAAATCATGAAAAATTAAATTTTAGAAAAAAAATTTACAATCAAAAATTTTCAATTAAATTTAACAAATGTTTGGTGTATTGATCCTGTTCCTGTTCCGGTTGATCATCTGGCTGTTTTTCTTGGCAAAATTCTTTCAAGATTTGTTTTATGATTTGTATATGATTTGTTGATGATCTTCCTGAAGATCCTGTCGAATTCTGGTTTCCAGAAATCAATCTTCCAGAATGCATGTTTAATAATTTAATAATTTTATCCTTAATTATACAATGATTTGAATCAGAATGATGATTATCTGATGGCGAAGATAACAACACCATGATTTGATCAATTAATTGTAATTGAAACAATCCACCTTCATTTAAACGTTTTAAAAAGAATTCATTTTCTTCTTCTTCCAACTGTTCTTTATCCAATAATTTATGCTGTTGTTTCCTGATCTGTAATCTTCTGTTTCGTTCCATTCTAATCTGATCATCACATTCTTTTAGCCGTTCAAAATATTTTAAATGCAATTCTACCAGGCGTTCAGTTTTGACAGCGCCATTCTCTAAGAATTTGTTTATAACACGTTGTCGCGCCGGTGGACGACAAAATCGAATCAAGCATAGTATGATTGATAACGAGTGTTCTTCAATCTGGTCCAACAAAGTCTGCTTTCGTTTAGATCGATGCCCTAGAATCGATCCTGGTTTCACGAATATCGGCATCAGAACACGTAAACCAAGTATGTCAACCAGTTTATCACTTAATGCTGTTATGAATGATGATTGATCAGATGTTGCATCCGAATTGGTCCCCGGATTTCCGCTTGAAATATCTTCATTTGCCGTTGTGAAACAATGGCTTAACAATTTTAAAGCACCTAACCTAACATTGGTGTTGGATTCTTTTTGTCGTTTTTCCTTCAAAATCAACACCATCAATTCTAAACCTTCGGCTTTGTAAAACAATTCACGATTACGACGACACATGAACAGAGAGGAACATAGGCAATTGAATATGTTTTCCATGAATTCTTCTTCGTCCGCTGTTTGGGGATCGTGACGTTTGTAATACTAAAATAACAAAAAATTGACAAAAATTAAAAAAACAGCTTATCAAAAGTGGAGGATTTCCGGTGAATCAACAATAAGAATCAGCTGATTTTTTGATGTGGATTTCCGGAACAAACTTACCGAAACAACATGCAACAAAATATCGATTCCATTCAACGTGCCAACAATATTCCTATTATCCTCACTATTCTGTAGCAATATTGATAATATTTCTGAAGCATACAATTTGTTTGGATAGAAAATTGGTTTGGATTTAAGTTTTCTTAGAATCCACTGAATCAACGGTCGACAATCTTTGCTTAATTCTGGTTTATAATCTGTTAAATTTTCAACAATAGCCAATGAATTATAAATTGCTTCTGATTCTTCTTTTATGTTTTCATCTAAACGCTCCATGTTGTTAACCAAGAGGACAATGATCTGATTATTCAATAGCGAATCCATCAATGCTCCAACCTCGTCCAATTCATCAACATCATCCAATTCTGTAAGCTCTTGCAACAATGCAACCAACGCACATGCTATATCCGTGTTATCATGCGTTAACAGACCAAGCAATTGTGGTAGAATATTCATCGTTATCAAAATCTGGTATAAAGCTGGTTCGGTGGCCACAATATGCATCTCTTTTATAATGTCAAATAATTCGATTTCAGAATCCATAAACTTGGCCGGTTCGTCAGCATACTTGATTCGCATTTCCTGGTTTTTGAGGATACGGCGTTCTAATTGTAAAATCAATCGTTTTAATGTTGTTTCGTCTAATTCATTTGACGAGGATGAAGATGACGAAGGTCCCGAAGATGGACCCGGCTGCATTAATTTTTCAATATCAATTTTATTATTTCCCGATGATGATAACGAACCACTAACAGTGGTTAAATTTAATCGTCGTTTTTTGTTGGCCACAGGAACATCCGTTTCATTATCTTGGCCAATATTTGTGGTTGGTTGATAATTTAAAACTTCTTCGATATTCATTTTTGTTTTTTTTGGAACACAAAAAAATAATCCAAAAAACACAACACGTTTTTTTCGTTCACTCAAAACAAAAACATTATTGCGTCACGTTGTTTATGAATTAACCAAAAATATTTCGATTTTTTTATAATTTGTTTTGCGCGGATTTCTTTTTTTTCTATTTCGATTGAAATTTAGATTGCATCATCAACAAGAATCCAACACACAGAAAATGGCGAATGACGAATCCATTGAGTTCCATCAAAATCTTTTAGAATGTGCAGCGTTGTTAAAATGTTTCTTATGGTAAGTGTGACAATTTTAATGCTTCAAATTTTCAAATATATTCTCAAATAAATAAAATTGATATGTTTTTCAAAGTGAAAAAATAATGGAAAATCCAACGGTGATAATCACTTGTCAACATCGATTTTGTGATAGTTGTATTCGTGAACGTTTCACCGAAACAAACATCACACAACAATGTTTCATTTGTCAATGTTCATTCACCGAAAGGTTCGCAAACTGAATTAAATTAATTTTGTTAAATTTAAAAAATTGTATTAATTTTTCAGTGAAATTCGCTCATGCATTCATTTACAACATTTCATATGGGCATTTCGTAAATTATTGAAAATGTTAAACGAACATTGCGAATTGCCGGAAAACAACGAAAAAATATCAAAACTTTTTGATTTCGTTTTCAAACATCAAAATCAAGAGCTTTTTGATTTGGAAATGATTGGCCGATTGTTTGGCCAAGATTCATTCTTGTTTAGAAAAATGATTAACCAACAACAAAAACAAGAAGATAATAATCCTCTTAAAAGTCCAGAAATTACTAAAGAACAAGAATCAGAATCATCAGATATTTTGTTGGATATTTATGATCAAAACACGATTGAATCATTGTTAACTTCGAAACCTGCTCCCCAAACAGAACCAGAACAACCAAAATCAACCGTAAAAAATTTTGAAGCTGCAGTGGTTTGCGAAAATAATCCAGAAGACCAAAAAGATAACCAAATCTCAACATATCAAACATCGGTTGTATCTTTAAAATCCACTATTAAATCAGGAAATCGAATAGATCAAATCTTGGGAAATAAAACATCTAAAACTTCCAAACAAAATGTCACCAAGAAAATAAAGCTTGCTAATCAATCGTCAGGTTCATTGGAGACGAATGCTAAATCATCTTCAACAACGACAAGCTTTAGCAATAGTCCATTAGATGCAGATGATCCACTACAACAGCTGGATAGGGAATGGAATACGGAATTTGATCTGGAACGAATTTGTGAACCTATCAACAACGGTTCAACAACACCGGAATTGTTTTATTCAGATAATATCGATGATATCAACAATTTCTATTAATTTTAATTTTGAAACAAAAAATCCAAAATTGATCTTCGTTTATGAATAGCGCTCTCGCGTACATGTAAACAAACTTATGTTTTTGTTTATTTCTGGAATTTATGTAAACTTGGTTAAAAATAATGCACCAAAAAACCACCTGTTGATAATTGAATTAAAATTTTTAATTTAGTTTATAATTAAAAATTTAAATAATGAATCGATGTTTTAATTCGAAAATTTTATTAATCAGATTTTTGAACAGCAGATGTTATCCAAAACGATGTTTTAGTAATACGATTAGTGAAGATCAACAAACGTTTATTGTGTCAGCAACCAGAACACCGATTGGTTCATTTCGAAGTAAATTGTCCAAATTTACTGCACCACAACTTGGCACAATTGCTATTCGTTCGGCACTGGAAAAAGCTGGCATCCAAAAAGAATGTAAAAATGCTAAGAGCTTTTAGGATTGTTCAAAAAATTGATCATAAAATAATGATTTAATTTTGGTTGAACTTTTTCTCATAGGGATCGATGAATGCCAAATGGGAAGCGTGCTTCAAGCATCCCTAGGCCAGGATCCAACAAGGCAAGCTTGTTTGGCAGCCGGAATGCCGCTCTCCCTTCCCACCACAACTATCAACAAAATGTGCGCATCCGGCATGAAGACATACATGCTGTTGGCCCAAGCAATCCAATGCGGACATATTCAAATGGCAATTGCAGGTGGTCTGGAAAGCATGTCCAATGTTCCGTTTTATTTGGCTCGTGGTGAAATGGCTTATGGTGGACAACAGCTTGTTGATGGCATAATTCAAGATGGATTGACCGATGCTTATGGTAAATTCCATATGGGAGTGTGCGCCGAGAATACGGCCAAAAAATTACAAATCACACGTGCCCAGCAAGACGAATATGCAATTGGTAGCTATAAGAAAAGTGCACAATTCGCTAAACGAATCCAGGAATTGGAAATCACGCCGGTGGAGATTCCGGCAACCAAAAAACAACCAGCTACAATTGTAGACGAAGATGAAGAATATAAAAGGGTTAATTTCGAGAAATTTGGACAATTGAGTACCGTGTTTCAAAAGGAGAACGGAACAGTTACAGCAGGAAATGCTAGCACTTGTAAGACAAGTTGACAACGAAAATATTGATTCTGGAAATCTAATTCTTGAAATCTAAATTTTTTTGTTTTAGTGAACGATGGAGCATCGGCAGCTGTTCTAGCATCTGGTCGTTCAGTAAAGCAATACGGCTTGAAACCATTAGCTCGAATCGTATCGTATGCTGATGCATCAGTCGAGCCAATCGATTTTCCAATCGCTCCAGCAGCAGCCATTCCCATAGCATTACAACGTGCTCAACTTCGTGTGGAAGATATTTCAATGTGGGAGATTAATGAAGCATTCTCAGCCGTGGTTTTGGCCAATATCAAACTATTGAAATTGGATCCCAACAAAGTGAACATTCACGGCGGAGCTGTCAGCATTGGACATCCGCTTGGAATGTCCGGGTCAAGGATTGTTAATCATTTGGCCCTGCATTTGGAACCTGGGCAATATGGAATGGCTGCCATTTGTAATGGTGGTGGCGGAGCTTCAGCTGTTCTTGTCCAAAAATGTTAAATGTCCCAAGCAACAACGACCATATCTCAAAATACTCGTGCCATAATCAATTAATAATCAAATTTTAATAATTTTGAATTTTAATTAATTAAATTGGATTGAATTAATTAAAAGCTAACATTTCACAATCCAATGTTCTAAGATTAAGCAAAACGCCAATAAATTTGGAATCAAATTCAGGAATGGAAATCAATCTAACGGAACGGCTTCCATCAGGAACAATATAACTTCCAATACTAAAATCAGGTTGATTACCAGTGAAGAATACATCCGGATATTCTTCCAATGCTAATGGATCCAGGTTATTTGTAAATGGATACGAATGCAAAAAATCAGGGCAGGTTGGAGAAATGTGTCCCCATTCCATTAGCTGACGCATTATGTCTAATGTATCAGTCCATTTGGTGCATTGACGAATGCTGTCCACGTTTTGGCCAGATGTTCCCAAAATATCCACACCGAAGTATTTAGCCCGGTGTGGATTGGTTACGGATTGTATGGTGGTCAAACGATGTGCTTTCGGGAACAGACAAGGATGCATCGGTTGTTGCGGCCAGAGATATGTGCTTAAATCAGTTCGTCCGGGCATCACATCCACAAACATACTTTGACCAATGTTGGCCAAAAATTTGTCCAACAATTTAACCGATTCAAATGAATTTGGTTTGCTTTGCTGAGACCAGGTCTGGGCAGATGATAATGAATGATCAGGGTTATCAGTAGTGGATTTGGGAGTGCTAATACTGTTGCCAGCGATGATGATCTGAACGATGGTTTTATCCATCACCAAATCACAATTTCCAGTTGCCAAATCAAACAAAATGTTCAATGCATTGGTTAATTTTTGATTGGATTTTTGTAAATCATTACAAAACGATAATCCCGATACCAACAGAATGTGATAATCATTCGGGCATAACGGGCGTTCGATTCTTGGATTCTTAACGGGTGAAATGTAAACCAGTTGGCTTCCAATGAAGCAGACATCATCAACCAGGAATCCACTTCCATTTGGATTGATTTGTCCTTTACAGGCCATACAAATTCCAGTACAAAACTCATCCACTTGAATGCCATCACCTTTTAATTCGATTGACTCATCATCTTCTTGAAGGTAAATCAAATCTGATTTATCTATAAATTTTTTAAATGAATCATCTTCAGAATTAGCCATCGATGATGTTTGTTGAAGCAGTTTTCGTTCATCATCTAATTCTTTTAAAATATTTGGTTGTTTGGTCATTTTTTTCAGCAACGTTCCCATTACTACGATGTCTTTGTATAATAACATTGAATTTTGATGACTTTGTCCATCATCCTGGCTGTCTTGGCTTGAATCTTGGCTGGAGAGTTCATCGAAAATATTTTTAGTTTTATTATCAGCTAAATCACTCAGGGAATAAATCGGGATACCAGGCCAACGATGTTTTGCTGTGGACAGTAATTTTTTTGACATTTGTTGAAAACGTGAACGATAATATGGATAATATTGGTTTTGGTAATCATATTTCGTAATCGTGAATCCGGTGTTCAGATATTCAACATTACGATCTGGTAATTTGATCTGTTGAGTTGAATCCTTCATTATTGAATCAAATTGATTTTAAATAAAATTTAAACTGAATTAAACTTCAACAAAACCAAAATCAAATTTAACACAACAATCTACAGATGATTTTGGCGCAAAAAACACAAGCGTGCACTCACGTTTACTTCAGAATAACGCCATCTGTTATCATTAAAATTAATCACAAAAAAATTAACCAAACCAAAAAATTAATTACATCATGAATTAAAATTAATTTTGTTTGATTAGTAAAAAATAAACAAAAAAATGATGTACCTGCAGGTATGGATTTAATTTATCAATATCAAAATATCAAAACAACAAAAATTGCAATCCAAAATGGCAAACCAGCACATAGCAACCAAGATTGGTCAGCATTTTTTTTGTTGTTTTATTTCTGCAATTCATAGAATTTTGCAATAATTTTTTATTATATTTTTAGAAATTTAAAAAAAATTTCTAGTAATTCACTTTTCCTATTAAAAATCCTAAATAAAATTACAGAAAAAAATCTTGTACGGGAAGAGTTTTTTGTCGCATTTTAAACAAAAAAACAAGATGTCACGACAACAGATCTTATAAATGTCAATCCATCAAGGATCCCTTGTTTTTAGTTATGTGTATAAAAACAGTAAACAATGAGAATCATTTTTTTTAAATTCAAAATATCAAAAAATATAATTTTGGCAAAATTTCAAATTATTTTTTTCTGTTTGTTTATTTTATTGTGTCACGTCGTTTATGAATGTATCAAAAAACAAACAAAATTCGAATATTAAAAAAGATAAACAAGCTTGCAGCTGATATCTGAAGAAGAAAAAGCATGCTTGTTCTGGTTTGAATCGGATTAGAATACTTGAAGCCGAAGAAGACGACAATTCATAAAAAGTTCGAATACTTGAAGCAGCAGTGTGGTTTTAATTTATATTATTAAATATCATCCATCCAAGCACACAGAAATTATCCAGCAATCGTCATTGGTTATATTGTGGCAAGGACATCAAGCCACACACACACAGCACACAACATACAACACGCTTTTTCACATGTGCTGCTCTGTTTCTTCGTGTTCTTCGTATTGGGGCAAATTATCTTCAGCATCAAAATCATCTTCCACCACCAAGAAGAAGATACAAAAAACCACAGACTCATTTCAAGACACACTTTGTCGTCGTCTTCTGCTTGCTTGTTTTTTTTACACGAAGTTTGACTTTGAAGAATCCCATAATTCGGTGTTTTTGCACGGTGAATTCTTATTAAAATTAATAACCGGTCTTTTTGAACTTCGATTTTTTTTATTTGACGTTTTTTCTGGATTTCCGATCTAAGAATCTGTTATTTAAAAATATTGTGTTTGAATATTAAAATTGAATAATATTGTCCTGTTTGATGCCATGTATGCTGTGGCCAAAGAACATCGTAACACTAAACTTTTAACCAAAGTTCGAAGAGTTCCATCCATTTTGGAAACGAACAACAATAACGATAATCAATTAAATTGTAATCTTAATAATCATCAAGATAATCAACAATCAATTTTAAATGATATTTGGTAAATATTTAATTGCAAAAATCAAGTAACCAAATTAATTTTAATAACGATGTTTTTTAATCATTTAACTCTTTTTAAAAAACAGTAGCAATAAACAAAATTCCTCACCAACTTCAACACCTAAAACATTTCAATATTATCATCGTGATGAAGAACAAGAAGTCATCTCCGTACAACATCAAGCTATGATTCGTTATATTAATGATAGTTAGTTTTTAATTTAATTTAATTTATAATTTAATTAAATTAATTTTAATTATAATTAAATTTAATTAGGCTGGCGACACATTCAACAAGAATTGGAATCATCAAATAATCAACAAACAATTAATAATCGTTCCAATAATAGCACATCAACTTCGTTAGCAAATTGCACAGCAAGCAGCAGCACAACAACAAACAATAATCAAACATTATCTAAGAATATTAAGAATAATAGCGGCATGGTCAAGATTAGACATATTAACGGGTCAACTACGTCGCAGATTCCAAGTAATTTTTCAATTTTAAATCATATTTTTTTAAATTTATTAATTTTAATTTTTTTTAAATCGAAGAAAACTTTGTGCCATTTGATTTGGAATCCTTTTTTGGACAACGTTTCATCCAGAAACTATTGCAATCATCTTGAACTTGTTGGCAATACAACAAAACAAACCTTGGAAACTTAAACGAATTTTTGTTTGTCCTTAAAAAAGAATATTTACCACACAAAAAATCTCACTTTGTAGCATCATTTTTTTAAAAAATACCCTTTATCTTTCAGGTGTTTCAGAAAAAACAAAATCTCAAAGAGCTCAAATTTTTTTTAGATTTAAAAAAAACCAAAATGTGATACAAGCAAAAAACACACACACACACAAGCAATTTCAAATTATTAATTTTTAGTTTATTATAATTAATTTTTTTTTGTAAAATTTCTAATTGTTAAAATTTTCGAAAATGTTTTTTTATAAATTTTAAATAATAACACAAAAAAAATAAATAAAAATGTGTTTTTGTATTTGTAGTAATTGTATACGACAATAGATGGCAGCACTGGTTTTGTTTGTATTTGTGTGTCTGAATAATCTGCCGGAAATTTAGTAAAACTTCAAAGAGAAAAATATTAACTTTGAAAGAATATTCTGGAGTGTTGATTGTTTGTTGGTGCACCATGGTGGTGGTTGATGATAATCACCAACACCAGATGATTCTAAAAATAAGTGTGGTTGTTTTGATTGCGGTCTGATTCACTTGCCAAACACAACATTACGAATCCGTGTTTCTATGTGTTTCTAAATGTGTTTTTTTTCAATTCCAATTTTAAATTCCACAATTTTTTTTAAATTTTGTGATTCTATTTTTTGTTGTTGTTGTTAAGGTGGTGAAATTTGCTGAGTGATTGATTTTATGATTGTTTTGATTGTGATTTAAATTTTATTTTTTGATTGTTATTTTTGAATTGATTTAATTTTGATTGTTTGCATCTGCTGTTGGTGAGAGTTGATGTTATTAGCGAGCATGCATTCACTACCTAGAACCAATAAAATGTTAAAACGGAAGAAATCTTCCCTTCGTGAACTTCGTATGACCATCATGGGTGATAGGAATGTTGGTAAAACTGGTAAGTAGGATTTCCGGGTTTTTTCGCAATTAAATATAATCTTGTTTTTCTAGCAATGGTAGTTCGTTTCATAACTCGTCAATATATCGGCGAATATGACAAAGGATCTGATATAATGTATCGTAATGAAATGATCGTTGACCAAGACACAGTGCTATATGAACTGCTTGACCCATCATCACCATTCACATTGGATTTGAAACGTTTTGTGTCTAATTATCGTTTGACACCACCTCCAGATGTATTCTTATTGATATATTCTGCTATTGATCCACAATCATTCATTTATGTTAAGAATATGTTAAAACATTTGGTCGTGCTCAAAATGGAACACGGCTTACAGGTTCCTCCAGTTGCCATTGTCACCAATAAATGTGATTTGATTCATATGAGGTAAGCGGGACTGTAGAAAACCAGGAATGTAGACCATTTTTTTTCAAAGTATCTGACCACGTCTACCATTATCCAAATATAATTCTGGTTGGTGATGATTTTACGGTTTTTCACTAATATTAAATCTTTTTTCTTATTTTTTTTTATTTAAAAAACAACCAGAAAAGTAACCCCGGAAGAAGGTGAACAACTGCTAATGGAATATAGCGATCTATTACCGGGAATGGTGCATTTTGGTGAAATAAGTGTTGCTGAACACTATGTTCATCCATTGTTTATGGATATTTGGCGTTGGGCTAAAAAATTCATCAACACAACACAAACAAACAACAATGCTAAACCACCAATTCCCATTCCTCCGCCTGCACCTGCATTGGACACCTCCACCACAAACACCAGTAACCATCACCCCAGCATCACCTCCACCTCCACTAGCGCCAATGTTCGTCCATCGTTAATACGAAACCAATCAACAGAATCAACGTTGGAAGATAATTCAACATCATCATCTTCATCATCAACTGCAACCGCTATTTGACCAAATAGTGATACTATTTGATATAATTTGATACACTAAACAAGTATTTGTTTAGAATTTGTCTTTCTTAAGAGTTGTTTTAAAATTTGATCAAAATTATAAAAGTTGTTGTTTTAAAAACAATCCATAAGAGTTTCTATATAAAATAAATATCCAGAAAAATATTGTTTCCATAAAAAAGTCAAAATTAACAATTGTTGGTTGTAACGTTGAGGTCGTCTTGTTATATGAATTGGATTAACATTGTTTTCTATGTGTTGTTTGGTGTGTTTGTTTCTGCACATATAAAACAACTATAGAAAACAACAGACCCAGAAGTTGTTGTGTTCTTGTTTTGGTGTAAACAAGGAAATCCAGACAAAAAAAGGAGTTCCTTGTTTGTTAGACTCTTGTTGTTTGTATGTCTACGCAAGCTAGGTCCAAACAAAAAAGTCAAATTTTTTTTTTGGTAAACAACAAGGATCATTTTTCATCCTTGTTTAGTCCTAGCTAGCTTAGTTAAGTTCATTAAGATCTAAGGTGTGAATTTCTTTCTTATTTTTTTGGACCACAACAAGCTGCAGCGCAAGTTGTTACAATTTACTTGTTGTCTTGTATATAAATCATAAACAACAACAAACGCAACAAGCTAGGTCCAATGAATGGACATAGAGACACATACAAACAAAACAACCAAGTCAGGTGATGACAAACGATCGTCCAGGAGCGGTTTTTGCAGATGCTTCCTATAGACCTAGCTTGCGCAGTTTGGGATGATTTTACATCCTGAGAGAGACTTAGTAAAACCTCAAATTTAAAAAAATAACTTGTTGATTGACGACTTCGCTTTGGCTTGTTGATTACATATAACTGACCTTGCGCAGCCTGGTCAACATATAGAAGCCAGCTAGGTCCAATTGCTACTAGTTTTTTCAAAAAACGTCAAATTTTAAGCGTTTAAATGGCGGCTTTTAGCGAAAAATTAACGGTTCCTTGTTTAATTTGTTAAATGTTTGGAATGTTGGCTTGTGTCTCCTTAAAAATGGTCCCAGAGAATGTCATAATTATATGGCTAGGACTTGGATTTTGACTTTCTAGGCCCTTTTTTGATTTTCTAGGACCTAGAATTGGCGAAAACACCTTAATTAACACCTTCAGGTGTTGAAAATCAGCTTGGTAAAAAGGTGTTAAACTGTTGAAATATTTTCTTTTGGACACGAACCGAAACAAAATATGAAATTCAATCACGAAGAAAACGTAACAAACAAAAATCCTAATTATTTTCTCAAATGATGATTGATTAAAAAAATTGTTAGCACTCTTTTTTTACGAGTTCGTAAAAAAAGTAGTTATAAGCAACCAATCAACACGTTTAACCAAAAAATGATGATGATTAAGAATCCAATTCGTGAATAACCCAATCTTATTGAAGGGTATTTAAGGATAAATATCCATTGGATTTATCATAAGACAGGTATCCTTTTTTTGATAATTGAATCCTAAGAATCCTCACTCTAATGATTATCATTATAAGATCGTGATCGTGTGTGTGGATTCATTGAAAATTCATTATATTTGTGTAGATTTCCATCTTGTTTGGTGGGCCAATTATCCAATGATGATGTTTTGGATGCAGGAATTATTTTAGGCCACCCGACAAAAAATAAGATAATTGCCCGTGATGGCTCAGCAAAATTTAATAATGTTTGACAAGCATTTGACCAAATTGATGTTTTTTCTCTGAATTCAAATTTGAAGCTTGGTTATTCTTATAAACCAGCACCATTTTGACCAGTTTATGGTCAATTAACAATTCAAAAATATAATATTTAAATATGGAAAAATAGCAGCCTGCAGGTCAAAAAAAAAGAAAAATTATAGCTGCGCAACATGCGCAACAACATTTTGACAGGTTTTGGGTGCTGCTTTGAGATGCTGTTCAAATGATGAAAAAATCATGATAAGTAAATTACCTTTATGTATAGGTGCTAAATAGCATTCCGTTTGTTGGCTGGTTGCGCAAGCTTTTTTTAAACTCCGCCTACTTTTCTACTCTGACCACCAGCACTATTCTGATCCAAACAAAATGCCGACTATTAATGATTTAAATAATTTAAAATAACTAAGCTAACTAACTAATGTTAATTAACATCCTTAAATGATCGTGAATTATTTATTATTCTTTTTTAAGCAATATTGCGCATTCTGTTTGGCAATAATGCGCAACAGTGGTCACGATTATCAAGCAGAAATATGCTGCTGGCTGGTATAATCTTTTTAAAAGATTATCCAAGATATTCAAAAGGTCCCCAGATGGTAAATACCAGCAGCAGCAGTCGGGCTAGATCCTTGACAAAAGAATTTTTGTGTTTTGTTTATGGGTCAAAATTTAAGGTTCATGAACCCTTGGGTGATTCTTGAGCTGTTTGGGGACAAGCTTGCTTAGCTTGGTTTGGTTTGGACTTTTATTTGAAAAGCATTGAAAATCGGAAATTGGTGCCGCGCGGCACAATTTTTTTCGGTCCAATTAATTGGCTGTTATTTTATTTTATTTGACTTGTTTTTTTTGTGTTTTATGGGCCCAAATAAATAAAATATGAATTGAAGATCAAAGCATACCGCGCTGCGCACCAAGTCAAAAAACAAAAACAAAAAACAAACGGTATCAAGAAACAACAACAGACAGAATAATTGGTTTTATTGCACAACCATTTTGTTATTAATAGAGCACCTATCTATATTTATTGACCCTCTAAACACCCAGCCCTAGCTTGCTGAGCAATGCTGAACCGTTGTTTGTTTGGTTTGATCAAAAAATGTGCCAAAACTCCAATAATTGGCGTTAAATTGCTTGTTTTGGTTCCAATACTATCAGCTTAAGCTTTTCAAGCAAGCTAGGGTTTTCTTTGGTCCTTGTGAATAATTGAACACAACACACAAAAATATGATGAAAAGAAATCATCGTGTTTTTTGCTTTTGTTTTAAAGTTAAATGATAAGTTCACGCTTGATCGTGCCACAATAAGGTGTGCGCAAGTTGCGCAGCTTGCTCAGCACGTCACGGGGTCCGCAAGGTCATAATAGGTTTTTTTGCAAGGGGCAGACCTTATAAAAAACAACAGCAAAATTAAATTCACGAAATATCGAAATTCACGATTTTCGCTCACAAAAAGCAAGCACCAAACATCCGCCCACACACCCAACTCTCCTCGTCTGTTAACCTTGATCAAGAAAAAAATTTTTTGATTATTTTTTTAGGTAATCGACCTTCACCTGAATTTTATTATTAAAATTAATTCAGTTTTTATATTTTGGTTTGATACTTTTTTAATATTTTTTTAAATAATTAAAAATTACACCTGGAATTTTTGAATGAACAAAAAAATATAACTAGGTTAAATCACTAAAACACTTACGTTATGATCAAAAATATTTTTGGGACCATAGAAATAAACAAGCAAAAAAATGCGACGTAAATTTGACCTTGTACGCTTGCTAGGGCTTTTGTTTGTTTGCTATTGCTGGTATATATTACCATTTTTTTTTGGTGCAGATGTTTTTTTTTGGTTGTTGTTGTGGCTGGTGTGCTATTCCAAACACAATCCAAAAAAAGATCCTAGCTTGCGTGGCAAGCTTACAAACAAAAACCATGCTAGATCCATAGACTTATTATTGAGGTAAACAAACAACTTGTTGATGTTGCGAGTTTTGGTGTGTTGGTTTGGTTTGTTTGTTTCTTATGCAAATATAAAATGCTTCAGGAAAATGACACCTCTTGCTGCGCAAACTTTTCTAGCTAGCTCTCTATTTTTGATACATCTGATCTTTCAACAAGATGATGAAGTCTTCATCATCATCATATTGTTGCGCTAGCTAGCACCACTTGACCGAACGTGTCAAAATATGTTTATTTACAGTTTTTTCCACAAGGATTCATGCTGAGATTTGTTTTTCTGGATTGGGTTCCGTGTGTCTATTAAAAACAAAATTCCGTGAACTTTTTTGAATTAATTTTTTTTAAACAATAGACTTGTAAAACAAACAAAGGTCGCGCAAGGGCAAGTGGTGATGGATTCTTGAATGGCAGCTACCGTTTTGAAACAAGCTTGCTTGATATTTTGTGACAGCAAGCTTTTCCAATTTTTTTTTCAATGTCTAATTCTAGGTCAAATTTGATTAAGTCTAGCTTGCTTGCTTGTCTCAAGATGTTTGTCTTTAAGATGTAATGGCTCAATGAACACCATAACAAGCGCAACAAGTGCTAATCTAAGTTTACTTGTCTTCTTCTAGTAATCTAATTTTGAATTGAGATCCAATGAATTAAAAACTCATTAAAAGTAATATGCCTATGTGTCTATGAGAAAGAGAGAACCATATTATTATTAATAAACACAATGGTTTTTTGTTATCTAATGAAGCTTGCGCGACAAGACCTAGGACCTAGCTTGCTTGCTTGTTACAGTTGAATGGTGATTCTTTAAGATTTTCTATCTTTTTTGACCTATGAAACAAGTGTTGTTGTTCCATACGTGGTTGATCATTATCACCTATGTGTCCTAATGTGTCCCGTGATGTTCACACACAGACCAAAGGTCAACACCATCAAGGGTCAACAAGAGACCCAAGAAGTTGTTTCTTGATGACAGGTCATCATTTCAATGGTCTTGTCCACTATAAAGAAACCATTATTTTACAATTAGACACACATACACACAAAGATAATCAAAAAAATATTCCCACTAGGTTCCCTAGGTCCCTAAGCCCTTAAAGGAAAAAGTTAAAAGATGGCGCCACAAGGAATTCTTATTGTTTTAGTGTGCGAGCTAGAGAGAACGGAAACCACCTGTAGTTTGTTTGCTTGAAGAAAAAGATCAATCAAACAACGGAAATGACTGAGCAATCCAGCTTGCGCAGCCAGCACATTAGGATTTGATGATTAAAACAACATAAGAAAAAAACGTTTTTATGAATGAATAAAACTCAATCAAACGGTTTTTTATGGTTATTAGAATTTTGTTTTCTTGGAGAGAGAACCTGGCTGCGCTTACTGCGCAACATTTCATTAATTACCTTAAAAAAGACAAGAAAAAAGAAACTTTTTTTATGATCAAATGAAAAAATCAGAAAAAGAAGATAAGCGAATAAATTCACTAAATTTCAAAGCATACAAACCGAATGTCTTAATTCCAATGACCTTTTGATGAAGGGAAATAATATTATTGTGAGACGACAGGTCATATTAAAATGGTTCACATGATTCATGAAATGAAGTGAACTTTGACATTAGAAGAGGCAAGTAAATTTATCAATTTAAACAAACAACCAACCAAACAAGCAAGCAATTCATTTTGTGACAATGAGAAATAACGAGTTGTTAACGAGTAGTTTTTTGCTGGTTGCTGCTTGTTCCTGAGAAGTGCCCTAGAAGAAGAAAAATTGGGTCCATTGTAAAACGGGAAAGCCAACCAAGCAAGCTAAAAACATTGCTGATGATGGTGGAGAGAGAAAGAGGATATAAATCACTCACTGCGCTAACTGTGTCTCTCGTCAGTCAACCAGTCAGCCACAAAATAAACGATTACAAAGTCCTGTGTTTTTTGACCAAAAAACAAGACAAACTAAAATTTGGAGCGAAATGAACCCAAAAATGATTTACCAGAAAAAAATGATTTTTTTACGAAAGTTTTTTACAAACCAGAAAATTTTTCTTTTGCTAAATGTGTCAAAATATTTTCGTTTTTTTGGTAAATTTCAAAAAAATTGACAGCTTGCGCAGTCGCAATCTTGGGTCGAACGAGTTAAGCAAAGAGGGAACAAATTTGACCTTTGGTCTCTGTCCTCTGGTTTTGTTTATTAAAAGAAAATATGATGGATGAACTTAATAGACACCATGTTTCAAGGTCAACCTAAAGGCCAAAGGTTTTGGGTCAAATTTTGAACAGAGAGATTAAAGAGATGAGAATGAATGAGTGAAAGAGTTAAATGGACCCTAGGAAATGGTGTGTTTCAGGAAAAATACGCAGTGCTGTATGTTTCGGTGTTCATTATTCACTTAGGTCCATAAATCAGGTCAAATCTGGATCGCATTTATTATTATTACAAGGGCCATTGGTCAAAAAGGGACATTCTCGTGAACAAGCAATAATCGTTTGGTTGGTTGTGTTGTAGTCGCGGTCTTGGACAAGCAAGCCAACTAACCAAGCAAACAATAATAATAATGGAGTGCTAATCTCTTTTTCATTCAAAAAAGCTTGCGCAGCCAGAGCTAGTAAATCATCATTGACGATGGAATAAAATGCTTTTAAGTGCTAGGGTCCTAAAAAGACCGGACAACAAGATTTTTTTCTTTTGGTCAAATAGAGAAAAAAGCCAACACTTGTCCGATGCCGACCTAGCTTGTGTAGATTGTTCATTTGACTGGCCACAAGGTCCTTGTTGTACCAAAAAATGTTACCAAGATCGGTCAGAAAAAAAGAAACCTTAGGGCCATAGCGTGCTTGTTCATGTGTCAATCATTTTTTGGAACATACTCGATTCTAGGTTAATCTCTTGTTTTTTTAATCATTTGTTGCTCATTTCTCTGGTCAAAGATTATCTCTAAGCAAGCTAGGCCCCAGTAAAATCATGTTATCAACATAAAAAATTTGGTCCCAAAAAAATTTTCGTTGTTGTTCACTTTATTTTTCCAAGCTAATTCACACACACGGTACAACACCTTTTAGCAGAAAAAAACACAATTTTTAAGGATGGAAATCTAATTTTTTTTGTTGTTTAGCTGAATGAACCGAACCGGATGAAGGATTTTATCATTTTTTTCAATGTATTTCTCTGGTCCAACCTCTTGAAATCAATCCAAATTTGACATCCATAAAAATTGGTATTTTAGCTAGGTCTCTCTCTTCTTTGGCAAAAAATCACGCCGATTTTTTTGATGGAAAAATATTTTTCCCAAAAAATAAAATATTTAAAAGATAAAAATTCACAATTGAAATCACACACAGAAATCATTTTCAAGCAAGCTAGGTCTCTAAATTTTTTTTTGCTGTCAATTGTTTTGCTAGTCCCCAAAAAACCGATTACAAGGTCTTTATGACTATTTCAAACCTTTTCCGTTTTTCAAACGCAGAAAGCCGAGATTTTTCAATTGTAAAATGCTGCACCAAAATTTTAAAAAATAGCTTTAAATACTTAAATATTAAGACATTTTTGTTTGTTCATTTCAATTGTGATTTGGCATCCGAAAAAATAGAAAAATTTTCCAATTGTACCAAAAAAAACAATGCCCCAAAAAAACTACACCAAAAAAACGTTTTGACGCACGATCCAAATGGGTCAATGTTCCCTGACAGAGGCCAAAGGGAAAATCCAAACGAACCTTTCCGTTCATTGGCCTAAACACTTTTGCGTTTAAGCGTTTTTTTGGAATCCGAGTGAGCTGTTGTTTTTTGGGTCTTGGGTCTTGGGCCTAGCAAGCGTGTTTGGGGTCGTTGTCGTAAAGTTCAACCGAAAAAATGAATGAATGGAACCCTAAAAACATAAATGAATGAACCAAAAAACAAGTAAAAAAGATGAATGAATGAAGAGATTTGAACCTTTCTTTTTGTTTGTTTGTCTCTACCTGGTTTGTAAAGAAAGCTAGCTACTAACTACGCAAGCTAGGTCTGTCATTGTCACCCAATAATGACCGGGTTTGGTGAATGAACTGTCTCTCTCTTGGGGCATATCCAGACAGAAATGAACTCTAGAACACTCTTATAAAAACACAAGCAAGCAAGCTAGGTTAATGAAGCGTGCAAGATGCAAGAAGCCAGTCAACCAAGCTAGGTCCTTTTTTACAAGAGGCAATACCAAACAGGTCTCTTTTTCTCTTCTGAGTCTTTCTTTATAATTTCATTCATCTTGTCTCGATTGTTGGTTTGGTTGTTGTGTTAAAGGTTGATTATTGTTTTGCGGTTGGCTGCGGTAGCTTGCGCAACAATAATAAACACCCCTATAGAGCCACATTAATTGGCCTATTCATAAACATGCCAGGGGTTTCTTTTTTGGGGTTAAGCTTATGGGGATGCCAGCAGAAACAGCACCAGCTTGTTGTTGTGGATGCTTCCTTATTGTGTTATGTAGAGTTATGAATTATGGAACATGTAACACTGGAGGCTCAAACAAACACCAATCAGCAGCCTATTGTGTGTTTGGATGCAAGTGTCAAAACACATAACCAACCAAAAAAAGGTTAAAGGGTATGGTTCAAAACACCTTTAAGACACAAGACCTTCTTATATTACTCGAATGGAAAATCCATCAATTGAAATATGATCGATACTTAATAAATATGAATTTTTTTAATCCAATATATTTGAATTCCTAGTGACCTAAAGGACCTAGGGACCTAGAGAGAAACACCCTAAAAGATTATAAGGATTAACACCTTTGATTTTTTCTTGTGGTCCAAAATCATAGGGTTTGTAAAATTAAATTATCAAAAAAAATTATAGACTTCTTTGGTTTTTTTGTGATAGGGTGTTCCTATAGTAAAAAAAGTGTGTCACTGTTTTGGTAGGCGTGTGTCACACACAAAAAACTAGGCCACGTCAAAAGGTCAAAAAATAGGCCCCGAATAATAGTAATAATAAAGGATTGAAAAAAAACAGCAGCTGAAGCTTTGAAATTTGTTTTTTTGGTCTCTTGTCAGCCAACGAGAAAAATAAGCAAGCAATCTTCAAGGTAACAGGCAGGTGCTGATATTTCGTTTGATTCGACCAATAGACAGACAGACAGATAGATGTAGAGACAAGCCACATCAATATAAGAAAATAGCACGTACAGCTCGTGCAAAACACGTGCCTTTATTTGCCATCTCTTCTCTCTCTTCTGTTTTGGCTATCTGGCCTCAATGCTTGATAATGATGAAATCAGCAACATTTCTATTTGGATGCTTTTTTGAAAATTTTTGAAGAGAAATGTTGTTGTTGTTTTCTCCTGATAGAACAACGCGGCAAAATTTGGCCAGGTGCAAATTTCAACAATCTTCTTTTGCTTCAAGTTTTCGAATTTTGTTGTTGTTTCTTACCATTTTTTTCAGTGAACAATACATCATGTTTTGCAATATAAAATGAATGGCAAACAAAATAAGTAAATAATCACCAACCAAAAATCATAATTAATAATCATTCATTTATTCAATGTCCGATGTTTTTTTTAATTCAATTCAATAAAAAAATGCTTCAAGAAATGGAATCATTTTTGACCATTGTCCATTTTTTATGTGATTTACTTTGTTTCATTAATCATTGAGAGTTTTTTTGTTGTTTTTTAGGAGACTTCATAAATCATAAATGATGTTCCTATTGATCGGTGTATTGAACTTTGTGGTCCCATAAGGTACTTGTCCACGAAAAAAACATGGGCCCAAGATAATAAATGGACAAGTTGTTGTTGTGGCAACAAGAAAAATATAGCCGTGTTAATTGTCTTTGGCTCTCGATTTCTCTCTTACTAGGTCTCGCTAAAGCTTGTTGTGCTAGTTGTGTTTTACCTGTTGCGTGATCGTGTTTGGGTGTCCATTAATAAAACATTAATAAAACACTTCTTCTTGATTGGTTTTCACCTTTTGCAAGGTTTGGTTTTAGTTCACATTGTGAGAAAGTGAGAGAAAGTCCACCGCGTGATTGTCCGAGTCAAGTTAGCCTCTGGACCCGAGATAGAGAGAGCCAAGTCCCAAGAGTAGACGAGTAGTTCATTAATACACGCTTTGGTACACACCGGGACCAAACACAGACCGGACAATATTAAGGTGTGTCTCATAGGGATCCACTATGGGACACACACCTTGAAAAAAATATAAATAATATCCTTTTACAAAAAGTGTCACACTTTTATTTTTCTTATTTGGTTTGTTTATTCACTTTCCATTTGGTTTCGATTTCATTTTGGATTTTTTAGAGTTTCTTTTTGGATTCTGTTGGAAGAAAATCCTGAATTCCGGTTATTTTTGATCCATAAGGTTTATGTTATTGAAAAATAATACAAATGTTTAATAAAACATTGTTTATAATGGAAATGGACCAATATTAAATGGAAACAGTGGAAAATGGAAAACACCTTTAGGATTCTCTTATTTGCCCAAAAAAGGTGGAAATTGGTATAGCAGTTTGTAATGGCGGTGGACACGCATTAAGGCGGAGTTTGTTTTGTACAGGAATCTCTTACAATGGAACAGGCTTCTCTTTTCAACCAATGAGAACGATTGAGACGAAGAGAGAAAATGCGCAGCAGACCGCACACAGCTCTCGTAGCCAACCAACAGTCTGTGTTTCGTTCAGTCTTCATTCACCATTCACCCAAGAACGTTTCTTTAAATTTTTTTTCCTGGGTATTTTTTGTGTGTGAACCTTACAAGCTGCGCAAGCTTTTCTCCTAAAGTCAGTTTGCATTTGTCTGGTGTCTGGTTCGCACGTGCACGTGTTTTTTCAGTAATTGACTTGACACATACCCTCACAAGTCCTTTTGGGTCTTTGACTTTGTTTTATTTTTGGTTGTGTCGTGTTGTTGTTGTGAACTTTTTTCTTTGGGCGACCAAATTCCTCCTCATCATCAAACATGTCCAGTTCAGTAATCCAGCTAGGTGCAACAATCAAACAAACACCACAAAAATGTGGCAACAATTTGACCAGCAGCAAACACCAAAAACGAGCCAGCTATAAAACATTGGTTGCTAATGGCATGTCAACATCATATCACCACAACACCAGCCACCATCACCCGCCACCAGCATCCGTAGCAAGACGTAATGAACGTGAACGTAATCGCGTCAAAATGGTCAACATGGGTTTCGCTACCTTACGTCAACATGTCCCGAATGGTGCCAAAAATAAAAAAATGAGCAAAGTAGAAACGCTTCGTTCAGCAGTGGAATATATTAGAGAATTACAAAAGTTGTTGGGACAAACCAGCACCGGAATAATGGATCATGAGGATTTGGGTGGTTGCTCTACACCGGCCATTGGATCAGATACACCGGCCACACCTTCCACCATAAATAATGAAAACATTCATTATGGTTCGGATAATGTTTCACCTGTTCCATCACATCATATCGATTATGAACAGTAAGTTGCTGAGCTAATACTTAATTAAATTAATTAACATTTGATTTTTAACCATTAATTAACCCTAAATTTTAATTTATCTTTGATTAACAAAACAGCTATCATCAAATGCAAGTTCCTACAATAACATTCGTGCCTACAAGCAGCACTAGTCCAACACCAACGGATCTAGCCAGCAATAATAGCAATAATCCGAATAATAATCATAATATGGATACAGAAAATAATTGCTGTTATTCACCTGTCAATTATCATCAAACAACATTGGATCATAGGCACCATTTACCACCAACATCACACCACCATTATTATAATAATGAAAATACAAGCCCTAGTAAATCACATGTCCAATCATATGTTCATCACCACCACCATCACAATCCACATTCATCATCATCAACCTCATCTACACCATCACCGATTTCAAGTCATCCACCACCCCATCATAATTCAATACATGGATCCAGGATAGTCAATCACCATCACAATCACCATCTGAACCCAGCACACCAACCAGCATCACACCAAACCGATGCCACATCTGAAGATGATGAACTATTTGATTTTGCTAATTGGTTTTGAAAAAAATTGGCTAATTTTTATTTGACCTTTGACACCAAAAAACTATGTAAATAATAAGGATGACATCGTGTTTTTTGGAGGCGATTTCGGTCATCGAACTTTTACTTTTTTTAGGGCTTGTGAATGTGTTGGTTGGTTGTTTCTTATGTGAATTAGTTCGTAATTTGTGGAGGTCAATAGAAAGAAAAAGATGTCACAAGATATACGACTACTTGGAAGTGTGTGAAAGCTTCTATGAACTTCACGGACTCCTGGCTTCACTTTACGAACAGACACTCCCTGTAACACGCGTTCTCAACCAATTACACATAAACACGCCCACACAATCTCTTGTATAATAAGGAAAAAATGTGTTGCTTTCCCAGTAATTTTTTTCAGTCTTACTTAATTCACCATTTGATTTACCACATTTTACATATATTTTTTGCTGCACATGTCCCAGTAAATTTTTTTTTCTCCTAGTAAAACTAATTTTTGAATATAAATTTTTCTTTTTAAAATAAATTATTTTTTTTCAAAAAAAATCGGATTCCAGTTCGGTGCACGCGTTCAAAATGCACGCGCAAACAAAAATGTTTTTAGTGTGCGGTTGAATGAACCTAAACGAGCCAAAAAGGGTTGACCAAATAATTGACACAACAACCGTTTCAATATGGTCCAATATGGTCCATATATAAAGGTTTATATGTCCCTCTTCTGTTTGTCCAGGGTCATAAGAGATTGGCCAGAAAAAATCTCGTTTTTTCAACAAAACCACAAATGTTCAAATAAAATTTTAAAGCATTTGTCTTGACTGAAACTTCGCCAAAAAACAACAACGAACAGAAATTGATCTCTGGTTTTCTTATATGATCGAGGTAATTGAAGAAACAGCAAAAAAAAGTCCATTTGGTCAGTTTTTTGTCCAATGTCCTAGACGATATTTGAAGAAATATTTGAATGAGAATAATAAGAAAGTGAATAAGAAAAAGAGGAGTCAAGTGGATATCAAATTAACTTTTTTTTAAAGGAAAACTTTTTGAACACAATGATTTTTGTTAGGTGGATAATGGAATATATCGCTCTGTATGGGCCAATAATCGAATTATCACTTTTTTGTGTATTTACCTTGTGTGGAAGAAAAATTATTTAAATTTTTTCCTAAGCTAAAAAACAAAATGAGCAATTTTCAATGGGGTATTAAATTTCCTATGTTGTTTAAAATGTTATGACGGTACCATTAGAAAAGGCCCAGAATTTTGTATTTTTTTAAGAAATAGAATATGCATATTAAAACAAACAAACTGGCGTAAAATGACACGCGTTTTAAACAAAAAAAAGTAAAGAAAGAACTAGCGCAACAGGTAAATAAAGCTGGCGCAACCAACCAATCCCATGTCTGGACAGGCAGCGCAGCATGCTTACTTTTTTTTGATGTATCACAAAGAAAAGAAAGCTTGCGCGCTAATTGTCAAGGATTGTTTCTTTTTTCTAATAATTCTTGTATACAAACAAAATGACAACAAATTATCCTAAATTTGGTCAATTTTTTAAATTATTTCGTTTTCAAATTAAATTAAAAGCTTTTAACAGCTTGCTGAATTAGCTTGCTTGGCTAAAACAACAACAATTAGTTTTAGTTGAAAAACTTAATGTTTCCGAATCCAGTTTTCTAATATATTTGGCAATTAGTCAAGCTGCGCCAGTCGAGAGCCTGTGTGAGTGCAAGAGTTTAATATGGTGGTCCATAAACGCCAATGTCAATCAATGGGTAATATAATTATAATTGCTTAGCAAAAAAACAAGCACAACAAGCTTGTGCTTGTTTTTATATATAACGCCATAATTTGGCTAATAATTTTATTTCTGGAGCTATTGCCAAGCTTGCCAAGCAAGCTATCCAACGAAATAGACATAGACAGACAAACAAAAATCAAAGAATTTTGTTCAGAAGCTTTCTCTTTCTCTCTTAAATTATTATCTCATTCAATTTGTTTCAGGCTTCATTCAAATTTGCCATTGAGCAATCAAAGAACAAAAAAATACACGATTTTTAAAATATTTGAACAACAAAACAACAATAGAAGAATTCGTGATATGCAAATTATCAATCAAACACAAAAAATGGCACGCACATAACAAGCCAAGCAAAGAACTTTCACGCAAGCTACCGTCCGCGCAATAGTTCTTGTTATATTATTTTTATGGTGTGCTACACAAGGTTAATCGAATTACGAATCAAGAGAAAACAATCAAAGAAAAAAAAACAACTTTGACCACCAAAAGCAATTATTATTTAAAAATTATGATGATGATTCGTGTGTTGGAAAACCACCAAAAATTATTGGAGCATTCCGGTCTAAGAAGGATGATCCAATCATGACCAACTGGACACGAATAATTTCATGCACAAAAATCAATTTTTTGAAAAATTGAAATCCTAACGGTGGCTATGTAACAAAAAACAATTGTCGGCATATTGGGCTTTGTGATTTGTGTGTTTCAACCCACGCAACACTTATAATATGCCTGCTCACTTTATTTTTTTTACTGTGTAAATTACTTCACAAATGATGATGTGGTGTTATTATAATCAAAAACTGACCACTGTCCAACACCATCCAAAAGGCGGCTGTCAATCATTTTGTGCGCCCATTAAATTATCTGTGTGCAAGCTTACAGAAAGCCACGCCTCCTACGTAAAAAATAAGAAGAAAAGCTCCGCCTACTCAAATCACATCAAAGAAAACACCATTTTGATAGAGATTGTATCCACAAAAAATGACAAGCATGAAAACTTGGCGTTTTTTGAGACACCCATTCATTTAATATGGGGTGTTAATTAATAAAAATACAATGCAATGAAGTTTACTTTGATTCCATTTTGTCATTGTGTGTGGGCATTTTTGGGTAAAATGATGGATGATCTCCAGAAAAAACTCTTCTAAAATTTTTAGAATGAATGATTGTTGAACAAATATTTGTGCAATATGGAAAAAATGCATATTTAATAAAAACACACTTCGCAATATCGGTGACCAAACAAACAAACAAAATGCCCAATAAACCATGTTGACAAGAGGAAGTTTGCATACCTAGATTTCTTCTTCTTTTAAATCACTTTTTATTATTTGAGCAATAGCACGGTTTATTTTATAACAAATCATCAATTTTGTTTTTTTGTCCATATTTTAATTATTGAAATGTGTTTGTTTGTTTGGTAAAATTTAGGCCACCAAGTTCCAAGTTGAAAGGTCAAACAATATATAAACCAAGAGCAGAGAAGAGAAAACCTTTCAAGGCGAATGACATTTGAATGAAAATCAAACAAACAAACAAACAGTAGACAACACGGCATAACGTGTCATTGAGTCAATGGTCAATGGTCACTCAGTGAGCGCCAACATTTCATTTTTTTTGAATATCTTGTTGATTTGCATAAAAATATTATTATGAATTTTATGAATGAACATAAAATATGAATTTTCTTATGAAACTATGACAACCTGGGCCCTAACTCTGTCCCTAGTTGATCAGGACCAAAAAATCCAGGTCGTCTACCTGGTGGTCAACTGGTCTCTAAAAAAGGATGTGTCTCATTCTTGGTTCCTAGGTCTCAAACAAACAAATAAATAAATATTGTTGTTTTCAGCAAGCTACAGGGCCCAAGAGTCTTGGACCTAGCCACTTAGGCTAGTTTTTTGTTGTTTTCGTTTTGGTCAATGAGAATCCAAAACAAAAACAACAACCAAACAAACAACCAAGTCCCAATTGCGAAACAATTGAGACATTTTTTTCCTTGAATGAGCTTTGCTTTTGCTTTTTTTTGCTTAATGAAAACAAAACTTGAGAAGTTGAATGAAATTTATTTGACAGAGACCCCCAAAGAAAAGAAAGAGAGAGCCCTATGGACCTTGTGGACCTTGTTTGTATGGAAAACAAAAAACATTTGAATGAAGAAAACAAAAAAGTGAAAGTCCACCACCGCTTTAGCCATAGCCATTGATTGCGTATACCTCTGACCTAACCTTTAACTTTTAATCAAGAGAAAGACCCTTGGACCCTGCGACAACTGCCAGCTCTTCTAGGGCTGCTAAAGGGAGACAATCCCAAACTTTTTGTTGTGTGTTGTGTCACTGTGAATGAACAACAACACTATGAAAATGAATGACTTGACCTAAACCAAGTGATTTTTTTTTTTGGTGAAATCCAATTTTGATTCAAGTTTTCATTTTCGTTTTTTGTTTTGTGTTGTTTTTGTGATTCAAGTATACGTGTTTGTTGCACGTGCACGCGTTTATTTTTTGTTTGTGTTTTGTTCGTTTGACGGGGATGACATTTTTCATCTTATTGAGACAATAACAACAACGTGCGCAACAAGTGGCTGGCTCACTAACTTTGAATGCTGAGCAGTTGATGTTGTCCACGCTACGCAATCAAAACACAACAAAAAAACATCAATAAATTTAATTTACGAGGAGACCTGGCAAGCGCAGCAATCAGACCTAGAGGTTTCCGTTTTAAGGTAATGGCATCCGTGCTATATTTTTTCTGGACCATATTTTCCTTGGACTTATCATAATAGAACTAAATGGCCATCACTTGTGATATTTGATATTTTTGCTGGCTGGCTCAATAAATTAAGACAATTATTAACTTGGTCGAGAGAGAGAAAGGTGATTATTATGGCTCGATTGCGTGCTGTTTTTTTTGCTGTGCCAAGCAAGCTGTGCCAGCTAATAAAACAAAACCCTAACAATATGGCAATATGTCACATTATCACGCGAAACAAACCACCCCAAATGCAAAACAAAATCATTTTTAATTAAGTTATCATAAAATAGAATCCAGAAAAAAAAGAATTCTAAATTGGTTTTTTGGTTTCAGTTGAAGATAATTTAATTTCAATTAAACACACTCATACAATCAATTATCAATCAATCAATGAATGATCCTAATGGTTTTTTTGCACACAATTTTTCGTTCATTTGATCTATTGCTAAATGATGATAAAGAAATATTGTGTTAGCAGCATTTGTAATACAGCCACACACACAGTTGGCAAATTAGCTAAGATCCATTAAGAAATATCTTCTAATAATAGATTGCTTGATACATTCATTCAGCATCGATCCATCATTTCATTCAAGTCATTTTTGGTGGTCAAACAACAACCACAACAAAAACCATTTGCATATCTTGTGGTTGATGACTTTATCATCATCAACAACATCACAGTTTGCGCAGCGCGGTAAATAGCGCCTTACCTACCACATAGCGAGATAGACAAAATGTTGTGGCCTATAGGCATGCTGACATTTTATTTTTTTCTCTTATTTGATCGATTCTTTAACGGGATGTTGATTACGTCAACAACTGTGCGCGGCGGTGATGGCCAGCCGCGCATGGTGATTCATCAAAAAAATCTGGGCCATTCATTTGATAGCAACTGGCCCATATATTTCCAATTTCATTTTCAATGAAAAAAATCATTTTTTTCATTGAAAATGTAAATTATTTTTTCTGAATGATGTTGATGTTGACCCTTGTCCCCTTGTTGCGCGAGAGTAAAACTTGCGTAGTAATAGTGCAATACACGCGTATGCATTGCTGGTGCTTATTCCACCCTCATTCATCCATTATTATTTCACATAGAGAAAGAAATCATTCAACCTTTGAACCTTACCTGGAACCAATGTTTGATGAATCAAATAATAATAATAATACTAAAGGTTACACGTGCCATACAGGTCTAGGTCTTGCTTAATATTTGCAAAGCAAATATACAACAACACAAAAAGCTGTCGTCTTGTGTTGTTATGGACCTAGCTAGGACCTAGCTTGCTTAGCTAGTTGATTTTTTTCTTTCCAAACGACAACATCATTTTTTGTACAGTTGAATATTATTCACGTCTTACAACATTGGAGAAAATAGCTAAGCAAGCTAGGTTTAAAGCCAAAAAGCCTCTTTGAGAACATCTGTTCAGGTTTCCATGTTGGTTGAGCAAGCTGAGCTCCTACACACACAGAAAGAAAACATAAATATGCTGTTGTTGAAGAAAAGGTCAAATACACAAACAGTCAAAGACGTGTTGGTGGACCTAGCTTGCTTGCTTGCTCGCGAAGAAGAAAAGCTCGTGTAAGAACATTTTCATATCTCATATATGAAATGAATGGAAAATGAGTGGGAGACTTTTTTGTTGTGTTTGGGGACAACGAAAAAATGAATTGAAATCGAAAAAAAAACGAAGTAAAACAAAATGTTTGAATGAATCCACACCAAATGTTCACCACCAAAAAATCCTAGCAAGCGTTATTCACGTTCAGCAACAACAATCGTGTTCCAGAACCAGAAATTGATTGTTTTATTTTATTTGGAAATTTAATTATTAAGAATTGTTGTTATTGAAAGCATGCGTGCATGTCAACGACCGGTACTGGGCGGTGGGCGGACACCAATGCAATAAACAACACTTGTTGCTTGATTGTTTGGTCTGTTGAGCTTTTCTCATCCGCCTCCTACGCGTGTGTATTTAGGTCACCAAACAACCGAACAAACGACATAATTGACAAGGGACAAGGTCAACAGACAACAACAAGACAACGCCAAATTGGACCTAAAAGACCTTGTAAAAACTAAATAAGTAAATGATTATTGTATGGAGCTAGTTCTTGTCATATTCAATTATTTTAAACAATTCCGTTTGTGGCCAAAAGTAATCAGTAATTTCCGTTCTTGTTTTTTGGTCAATTGGTCAAACAATATATCGTTCTAGGACCGTGAAACTAGGTTCATAGTGAAGAATTAACCAACTGAAACCAAGCAAATCAATCAACCAAGCAAACAAACCAAACAGAACAAACAGAGCACCTGATTAACGGGATAGCAACATATTGCAAGCAGTTCGTTTGTTTTTGACCGGATCGTCTCTAGGTTTTCTTTTTAAATCCTGGAAGGGCCATACTTTTCTCTATTTAGTTGACCCTTATATCTCTATAGATGAATAATGACCAACAGCGGCAGCACAACATCCTTAAATGCTGATTCAGGATACGGACACGGCAGATGCTTGTTGCGCTTGTTGCTGCTGGTGACACACACACGAACCAAATGAGCCATTACTGTTATAAAAATGACACACAACAAAAGCTGGCGCAGCTATGTCTCATTAATTCTTATTTGTTGTCCAAAACACACACGCGCGCACGAGCACAACATGCGCAACACAGCAGCATACAGCACGCGACCAAAAAATAATTATTTTGTTGTGGTGATTGAATGGAACAGATGCTAATAACCAAGTAAAAACAATGAAAAAATAACACAGCAACAGCTTGCGCAGCTTTGAATTCCGTAGAAGTTGAGTATTTGTCACCATAAACAAAAAAATTGAAGAAGTGCTTGTGATCTCCGTGAATTTTTTTTCAAAAATTGGATTTTGCTAGGTCATCTAGGGGATTTTAAACACAAGGGAGTGGCGAGTTTCCAAAATCCCACTTGTTTTTGCTGGGACCTAGCTGGGTCCAAGAAGAAGACCAAAAAGTAAATCTTCTTATACAATTTGGCAAGGTCCGAAATGCTCGTCCATCAATGTAACACACTTGAGAACACACACACGCACAGAAACATAAGATTGTGTCACAATTTCGGACACACACAATTTCAACAAGAAGATTATCAAATGAAAAAAATTTTAAGTGAAGAAGAAGACAACATTGCCGCGCACGTTGTTGTTTGGCAGATTATCACCAAACCAATCAACCAATCATCAACAACAACTAGCGCAACAAGATTGACGACAAGATGACGCGTCGTCGGCCACTTTTAAAAAAATTGTATCAGTTTTTTCTTTTTGGTAAATATATTGGAGATATATGAGCATATGAGCATGTGAGATCATCAAGATTTAGATCAGACTAAAACGGAAGATTTTCCCTAGAAAGTCTAAATTGCGTTTTAAATGTTTTTTTTGAATGAATGAATGAATGAATGGAGATCTGCGTGCTGCGCGATGTGCTGCGCAACAAGCAGATCAATTAGATCTATGTGTTCACTATATTGAGATATCTACAAAAAACGATAACCAGATATTTTTTTAAACTTATTGAGAGAACTTGATAACTTGCTTGACTGGCTGACTGGCTGCGCACATGTTTTATTATTGAACCGTTTTGTGCAGACAAAGCAAGCGTAGGCGAAAAACTTTTTTTTAATATGGAACGCATTAAAAACCCCTACCTCTTAAACCTTTTATTTTTCTAAATGCATTTTTTTAATAAAAAAACAATCAAAGAACAAGTTGCGCAAGTTGTATAAAAATTTGGTCCAACGGTTATTTTAAAAAACATAACGGTTATTTTTCTATTAACAAGACTATGAATGCATCACCCAACATTGGCCCTAGCTTTCTCAGCATCCTAGCAGGAGCACCAGGTCACAGGTCAAAATGTTGTTTTGGCTGCGACTACGACCTCTATTACCTAATTTGTGTGTGCAACTGTCAAACATATTTTACCTGTGTCTATGTAATTTTCTTTCAATCATTCTTATTAATAAATCGTTTTATATTCAACGACGATGATGACGACGACAGAAGAGACTGATCGACTACCAAAAGAAAAACCTCAGCTATGACTTGTCAAAATTGTTTGTGAACGTGTGCGGCACACGTGTTATGGTTCGCATCCAGTCAACCGCTGCCACCTTCATTTAATTCATTCACCACAACCAGCGCAGCTTTTATATGATTTTATTTTGACGAAAAAAATACGTTAAGCATCAATAAAGACTTGTGTGGGTCGTGTGTGTGTGTATAGTTGCGCACATGTTGCGCACACGGACCTTAGAAAGCGTTGGTGGCGTGTTCCCTCTAGGTCTTTAGCTCTCTTGTGTGTGTCTCTTTTTGGTTGGTTTGATTTGATATATTGGTTTTTAGTGGATTGATGATGGCTTGTTGCTGGTGATGGTGGCATATGGCCATTGCCAGGGTTATCACAAACTGATCCAACGGACCTTGTTTCTATAGTCACTTTGTTGGTATAGCCTAAAGAGGAGACCCATATTGAAAGATTAGTTCAAGTGAAAGTAAAACGATGAAACAAGAAACAACCTCAGATTACCAGAGTTAGAGAGTGAGGGATTTTTTCACTGTTCCCAAAACTGCATCATTTTTTGGAACATGTGCTTTTTAGAAAGTCAAACTTGTTTTTCGAGTAGAGGACAAATGACACAAACGACATTTACGATAACGGTGTGTGTTGTGTGTGTGTGCCTTATGTCCTTTGACCTGAGTGAGATGCAAATCTTACGGTCTAACGGTCTGTGATTTATATACAACCAACAATGCTAAAGGTGAAAGGTAAAAGTTCACCAACTGGTACAATATTAATGCAAGAGAGAGTTCAAAGTCTTGGAACACACTAGCAAAAAAATTTCACTTTCTAAATTTGTGTATTTTGGGATTTTTGTTCAATTGAAAAAAAGAAAAATTTTCCGTTGAATAATGCTTGTAATGCTTGCTTCCTAGTTCGTTTCGTTTCGTCTTTCTTGTTGGTCGTTGTCGTCGGTCACCGAAAGAAAATAAAAATCCTCCATAATCACTTTCATTGAGCCAATTGTGTCCAATTTTGTTTTTGGAATCCAAATTGCGCACTGTCCAAATGGTCCTGAAGGTCAAATTGCTTGGCTTGCTTTGAGATTGTGAACAGCACACACAAACACTTGGTCCTGTCTTTCAAGTTTTCATATTAGCGTACAATGAAATGCTTGAATGATCACTGAAATTCACACACGAAACATTAATCGAATGATGTTTTACCTAAACGGCTAACCAAAAACAACAACAACATTTAACAAGTTTGTGATTGATTAAGGGAATTTCGTTTAAGATAAATCACCTGGATGGTTTTTTGCCTATTGATAACTAGGGTTCAAGACAAGATTTTTCCTATAGGTAAATTGTGTGAATGGATTTATTTTTGTTTGTCTTGAAGGCATATTCGTGAATGTTTGTGTTTGTTTTTTGTTCAGCAAGCTTTATGATGAAAATGATTCAGCAAGCTATTCAGCAAGCTTTAGGTCTGTAGTACAGACAATCTATTTGCAGTTAATTAAAACGCAATTATAATTGCTCACCTTTTTGTTGTAGTTTGTTGGCTGATGAAAGCACGATCATTTCACAATTTGATTGAATGATTATGAAAAAGAGAATAATTTCCATTCATTGAAACGGATGTTTGTTTTTTGT
Source organism: Tragopan temminckii (assembly GCA_028571105.1). Taxonomy (NCBI): domain Eukaryota; kingdom Metazoa; phylum Chordata; class Aves; order Galliformes; family Phasianidae; genus Tragopan; species Tragopan temminckii. Next base: position 179,004 of record JAOWBP010069413.1, read on the forward strand.
TTTGTTTGTACCAAAAGAAAAAAGTCATTTACACCAAAAAAACACAATGTTAAATGATGATGAATGAATTAGAAGAAAAAGAATGGTGCTAAAACTAGATAAGAATCTAGACACGTTTTTTCTTTGTTGATTACGAAATACCCAAAAAAATTTGATTGCAAGAAATCAACCAAAAAACAAATAAGGATTGTAGGCGTGAATGTTCATGATTTTCTATTGTATTCTTCTTGTTTTATGTTGATTGTCTGCCTAAAAAAGATGTCTTAATATAATAAATTTTTGTTCTTTGGTTATTTGCGTAAAACACAAAAATATCCGTAATCTAATAATAATTAAAACACAACAACATGCTGAATAAAATAACAAGCTAAATCAGGTTCAATCATCTCTCAGGTTTAAACAACCAAAATAAGGAACTCTAACAAACAAGATTGATGAGCATCGAGCATGCACCGGCGCGCATCGCAGCTTTTTTTCATTGTTTGTTTTGTTTTTTTTGTTTGTTTGGTCCGGTTGTTGTTAATTATGATCACACACACAGCTTGCGTAGCTGTTTTTTTAAATATTCTTAGTTTTTAATCTCTTAATTTATAATTAAAACAAACAAGAAAAAAATTTTCGTGATCAAAATGTGAAAGTTATTTTTTTTGGTTCCCAAGTTTCATAAATTTTGATCTTTTAAAAAAAAGATTTTTGCCGCTTCCAAAAAATATTTAAAAAATGTGTTTTTTTAAAAATCAAATTGTAAATCAAATATGGCGGCTAACAAGTTTTTTTTAAAAAAAATGTGTGCAAAAATTATATTTGCATACAGAAACAAAATGGTGGTTTTTCCCTTTGGTAAGTAGCTAGTCAAAAAATATTTTTGTTAATATGCAAATTAATGGGGTTTTTTGGCTGTCTTGTGGCAGTTTGGCTGTTCCAAAAAAAAACAGTAGCTATTTTAAAAACAAGAATGCTTTGTGGTTACCAATTGATTGGTCAAACAAACAAAAAACAATGAGCCCTGTTTTAAAATGGGTAAGCTTTAAACTTAAAATTTAACCTTAATTTTAGACCTTGTGTCCAATGTGTCTATAATCATCAGCCAAGACAAATTTTTTTTCCAAGTGTCCATTTAATTATAAACCATCACTATGAGAAGAGAACAAGAAAGCTGCCTTAGAAATTCTATGGTCCTCACATATATCGATTACCAAAGATTACCAGACCAAGTTCAGTTAATTTAATTTCTTTTACTAATATGCTAATTGCTTGGTGTGTGTGTGTTAGCCTCTCTTTTGGACCTTTAGGACAAAAATAATCGTTTTTCAGATCTTTGAAATCACTGTTTTTAGGACCTAGAAGCTAGGTCTCTGGCACTCTTCAACAAAATGTTATTTTTCTGTGATAAGATTAACCCCAGAAAAAATAAGAAGAAAAGTCGTTTCGTTTTTTTGGATTTTTATGATCAAGTAAAAAACAACATTTGGGAAAATCTTTAAAAAATAAGCCTTATTCTTTTCTCTTATTGGCAAGAGTTTAAATCTGGGGTCGAATTGGGTGATTATTAATAATAATCATAATATTATTAACATTTGGCTCTTGAACAACAAAAAGACTATCATTTTTAAGATTGATCTAAGAAGAAAACCACTTGAACTTTTTTGTGTGTTTGGTCCGGTCATTGATACTTTTTCTCTATCTCTATCTCTTCTTTTTCTGTTTAGCGGCCTCGCCGCGCTTGTTTTTATTATTTTGGAAACAATATTCAAGTATATATGGTCTCCAAAGAGTACATTTATCACTGGAAATTTTTTTTTGTGAAGAAACAACAACAATAATAATTCTCAAGTACGTGCACTTGAACTCTTGTGGCTGTTTCTCATTCACTCACTCATCAATAATCGTGAATAGGCTAGTGTTCAACATGCGCGGCAAGCATAAGTCACAAAAAATAAATTTTTTCTTCAATGAATATAAATTTTTTTTGCAAAAATTGAATTGAAATTGATTATTATTGAGAGAGAAAAAGAAAAATTGTTATTGTTCAAAAATGTAGCCAATAACAAAAGAGTTGAGCGAAAGAATGAATGAGTGAATGAGACCTAGCTTGCGCGGTCTTGTTGTTACATAGCTGTGAACAACAACAGCTCGTGATTGTTCCATTGGGCCATTGTGAACGTGCTGGTGCCAATGGTGTCAATCATCGATTGCAATGCTGAAAGAGTGAACCGAGGACCAAAAGAAGTCATCCCCCAAAAAAGAAAGTGTAGTGACCAGCTATACCAGCTACATAGCTGCGCTAGCTGACCACGCTATCTAGCTTGCTAAACGTTGATTAGCGTGCAAAAGGCGTGCATGACGTGTGTAGCCAATCATCAATGGTGAAACCATAATTCACGGACATTATGTACAGTTCATTGGACAGAATTATTGCTTGCTTGTCCAGCAGCTTGTGTCTGTTGTTGCTTGTTGTTCAGGTGATTCTGGTCCCGTTTGTCACCAAGCTTTTTTGTGGTCTGGGGTCAAGCTTTTTTTTATAAATAACAAAAACCCAATGGACCAATTTTGTGCTTGGATTGACTTTGGTTCTATCAAATTTGGTTATAAATTGAAATGTCTTCTTTTTTAGTGCTTGTCGAACGGGGTCCACTTTTTTCTTACAATTGATTCACTTTCGATTTTCGGAAAAAAATAGGAGAAGAAGAATAAGCCTTAATAAAGCACAAACGCCTACGGTTAATGGTGGACAATTAACACGTTTCGTTACATTCAAACACACCACCAACACATTTTCCCTTATATTTCTGTTCAATTCTATTCACAAAAATGAATATTCAATCAAGTGTGTTTGCGTGCTTAAAAGCCATTCAAAATTGTGTTGTTGTTCACATTGTAAATTTTCTAAAATTGAATGAATTTAGCAAAAAAAAATCGGAAAATCATTGTTTTCCACAAGAAAATGTTGTCCTGTTTCATACAATTGAGACATTTATAACACAATATATTTTTGCGTTTGATACAAACACACTTCTTTCATTGAGAAGCAGCAGTTCATTTTCCACTTGTAAATTTTCAATTGAAAAATTCGTATAAAAAAGGATTTCTATCGTAAATTCTATTGAAACGATTTCAGGAACAACAAAAAACAACTTTTTTTAAAAAAAAGTTTCATCTGCCTTTGAAACCTTTTTTTTGTATGTTTCCTGTTAACAAAAATGCATGTGTCTGGTCTCGTTTTGTCGTTTTGATTTAAGGACTTGTTGCTTGCTTGCTTGGTTGTTCATTTCTCAGCCCAATATTTAACACACACACACACCCATTGTCCACAATAATGGACAAGCTCTCTTGTGTGTGTAAATGATCACACACACAAAAAAGCCCCCTTCAAAATGGATAAATAATTCAATAATTCAATGGCCAATAATTTGATTAGTGAAAATGTGACCAAAAAAATATGAAAAAAACATGTTTTTTTTGACACTTTTCAGCTGGCCTTAGGAACCTAGCTTTTCTTGCTTTTACATGGTTTTCTTACCGAGTTTTCTTTGGTGCTGCTGTATTTTCTAAATATATTTTTTATATGATATTAATTGAAAAAAATGAATGATTTGGACAAGCATTTCATAAAAAAAACAACATTGAGAAAAAGGGAAAATAATGGCTTAATAATGGCTGTCTTCTTATGGAGAAAAAACACCTGCCGTATGATTTTTTTTGGTTTTTCTCTGAAAACAAAAAACTTCGGGAGCCTGCTGGAGTCGTGTGTGAGTGGCGCCATAGTCGTTTTAATTATATTTCTTGTTTTGGCCATTGATAATAGCTATTTAAGAATCCTTAAATCTTGAATCTTTCTCTCTCTCTTTTTACGAGATTAGGCGAGGCTCAAGTTAGCCAAAAAAATCGTGATCTTGGTCCTAGAAGTTTTGTGTGTTTGTGTGTGTGTGTGTGTGTCTAATTTGGCGTAAAATTATTGTTTTTTTTTGTGTTAGCTTGTTTGTTCAATCCAGGCGTCATTTATTGTGAGAAAAGGTATAAAAATCCTGTTTCTCTTCATTTTAAATGCGCAACGAATCGCAATAGCAAGATGATAAGCCCGACCTATATTTTTTGTTGGATGCCAGCCTGTTTACCTGCCTGCTATACGGCGTCTGTTATAACAGACACCATTCAATAGGGATAATCCTTCCCTTCCTATCCTTACATTTGTTTTGTGTGTGTGTATGTGAATGGGGATGTCGTCGAGACACAGCATGTCGCCTTACGATAATATGCTCAATATAGTGTCACGTCAAATAATAGGTCGACCGCTTCCAACTTAATCCTTTTTTGCCCAAAGGGTTGGGGTCCAAAAAAGAATATCCACACTAAAAAAAATATCCCAAAATAAAAAAATATTAGAGGGTTTCCCTCAATCGACCTTGCCGGTTTGGCCGGTTTGACAAACCGTATTAAATTAATATTAATTAACTAAAAACAAATTAATTGTGTAATGATGCTACCAGGACCACCACCACCACCAGAAGATAATAATTAGAATTAATTATAATTAGCATTAAATTAAAAGAACCTCGAAACCATCGAAATCTCGCCATTGGGCCACACACAAACACACAAATTGACCGATACATTAATTTTTTTTCAATGACATTCAACTTGTTGCGCATCACCATGCGCAACGTGCTGGCGATGCGTTTGAACTTCACGAATGATCAATTCTTAATGATTTCTTAATTAGTTTGTTCTTCTTGTTGTTTGCATTGAAAACATTTTCTCAAACAAACTTAGTCTAGACAAAAGAAACAACAAAAAAACTAATTAAATCTAACTCGTTTAGCAAGCCGATCGATCGATGATCGAAAATCGATCAGACTTTTCTCTGTGTTTCTCAATGAGCTTTAAACCACCAGCCTTAACAAAAAACCGGATCACGGAAGCTCTCTTTGTTCAATACAACAAAACATCATTTGGACAGAACAGAAGAGAAAGGTAATTATCAGGTATTCTTCACAAAGTTCTCAATAATAAAATGATTGGCCACACTAAAATAATAATAATGATGATGATGATGATGATGATTAGTTTGATAATAAATATAAAGATTCATAATTTTTTTCTAAAGAACTTGAACACAAATGTTTCGTGCTGAAGAAATCCTTGAAACAACAACTAATCATCAACTATGAATCATGATTTGATGTGTTTTTTAATTAAATTTTTTTTTACCAAAACAATTTTAGCTAAGAAATTTTTTTTTGAAATTTGAAGCCAAGTTGGTTGGTTGTTTCGGAGACAAAGTTTGTTGTCTATGGTCCCTTAGGTCACCACACAGCAAGCTAGGGCCACACACAACTTGTTTTGTAACAAGTTTTTTATGATCTTCACTAGGTTAATCCTTTGGAAAAATTGTTCTTGTGTGTGTACGTAGGGTAATAAAAAATGACCAGATTATAAAAAAATAGACACAGACATACAAAAACATGTTTTGTAACGTGTCAACACAAGGCACAAACAACTATTCAGCCAGCTGGGTCCAAATGAACACAGAATTATTGGTTATACAAGCAATTAGATCAGACACACAAACATGCCAAATGAACACAAATCTCTCAATTTACATTTCATGTAAAAATATTTAAAGAACCTAGAGATCAATTGAACAGATATATTTTTTTTGGTCAAAAATTTTCTAGGTCCAAGAGCTTATTTTCCATTGAACATTGAGCCACACACATACTCGCACATATATTAATGAGAGAAAAAAGATCATCAAACTTAGAGAAGAACAATGGCTCTTTAGACTTATCATTGCTGCGCAATCTTTTTTAATATCAGCTACATAAGAAAGAAATGGTCTATTTTCTTAAAAAATAAGCAAGCTAACCATTGATTATGTTTATTAAACGATGATGAATGAAACGAGAAACATGAAGAATGACATCAAAAAACTATCAATTGGGTGATAATCTCTTTTGGATAATAATTTTTTTAGAGATTTATAAAATGAGAGATCCTAATCATTTAGGATAAATGGATAGGATCCAAAAAATAATAATAGCCATATTATTTATGATTATTATTAAATAATTGACATCTTGTTAATAAGCTTTTGGTTCCCTTCTTTTAAATCGTGATTCACTTTTTTTTTGTAAGATTCAATGACAAGCACCAAAAAGACAGCAAGAACAAGCCAGAGAGATTGAAAGGAAATGATCTCAGCAACAAGCACAGCAAGCAACAAACGCAACATTTGGCAAACCAGCACTGCAGATTAATAGCCAATTAATGCAAGACTACTAAAAAAAGGTTTTTTATGAGATTTTTTTTAGTTTTTTCTGTTCATTTCCTGTTCATAAAAAACGTGTAAAAGCTTAAGGTAGAAAAAAAGCTTAAAACGCTATTATCAACCATCATCAAGGTAACCAAAGTTGAAATTATTAAATGCTGCTGTAAAAAACAAACAAACCAAAATGAAATCAAATGCTTGTAATCAAATGCTTGTGTTAAATTCGTGCTTCACGAACAAACAAACAAACAATAATTGTCAACTGTAATTACATAGAAAAAAGGAGCATCCAAAATGGAGAATTGGGTGAAATGATATGGCCAGCCAGAATATAAGCCGCCCAAGCCATTTATGTAAGTTATTATTAGTAGGACTTTTGTTTACAAAAAAAACAATAATGCTCCTCTGATAATGAATTTTGAAACGTGAGCTAGGTCCTTTTATTATGGTCCTTTACAATTATTTGTAATGGAAACCAAAAAAATGAATGTTCATGGGCCCTAGAAATAAGTCATGAATAAGTAAATCAAATAATAATGGAAATGACACGATTTTTAAAAATAATAATTTGAGTTTGTTTGAAATAGCCGTTAAACTTCTCAGTAACAGATTTTGAATTTCAGCGCCACCAAACGTTGATTATTTGAAATCAAAAAGAAACTAGGAAACCAATTTGACAGGTTATAATTGTTGAGAGTAATTAATAAATTGTTTACCGTTAGCCAATATAGGAACCCTTATTACTAAAAGACACCCAGTAATTAAAAGCCAATTAACACGATTGATTATAACGGGAATTGGATTTGAAAATGTTTTTTTTTTTCTAAAGATAAATAATCGATTCGACCAACAAGTAGCCCAAAGTTTTGAATCCTGAATTTTGAAGCTAGCTAAATGATGATGAATTATAAGACTAATCTATTTATGTCAAATTAATTTGCAATTAAATTTTTAAGGGTAATTAGAAGTCTTCAAAGTAAAAAACGGTTTTTAGAATTGTTCTTGAATTATGATCATTCATCATAATTCTCTTCATCAAAAATGATCTTTAAGTTTCAAGTTCCAAAAGACTTGATGATTATTATTGCATTTTGTTTTCGTGTGTTCGTAAAACGAACAAAAAACGGTAGCCAAAACAGTGTTTAAATTTTTAATTAGTACCTTTTTTACGAACACACACACGTACGAACGTACGAACACACGAGCCAACAAAAAAAATTGAAAACAAAATTTCAATTAACCACTTGTTGCTTTTTCTTCATTTAATTTCAATGATTTAAAAAAAGAAAACTTATCTTCTTTAGCTTGCGCAGCAGGGTCATCAGGTGAAACATGTCAATACAAATTAAAACAAATGACAATTTGGATTTGGTTAGTTGATGATGGCGATCAACTTTTGAACTTTTCCACCACCACCAAAAAAACCAAACAATTTAAAGCAATTTTTTAAAGATTTTTTACAGTAGCTTAGAAAGAAAGAAAATGTTATTTTTCTAAAGAAAAATTAAACTCCTGTCGCGAGCCACAGAACCAAAGAAAAAACAAGAGCAATTAACATTACAAATTAGCTTTCTTTTAAAAGAAGAAAAAAAATCATTCATCAAATTGTTTCAACAACAGCATCTTTTTTTTGATTATCACAAGTTTTTTTTGCTGCTGCTAGTGGTGGTTAAATAGATTTATCTGTCCATTTTGATTAGATAGGGTTAGAATTGATTTTGTTGGTTGAACACGATTTCGGATTCTGATTTAACACACAGAAAAATAATTCAACAGCAAGTGAAAAAAGAAACAGCCAGCCAACAAAAACGAAAAGACCCGAGACGACACGACCTGAAGATCCCCAATATATAATTAGCATTTTTGTTCGTGCATTGTTTTATTCTATGTATTTGTCTGCTCGACTGTCTGCGCATGGTTTGCGCAGCTCATTTTGAAAAATTCTTTTTTTTCAGCCCCCTCACAAAAAAGTCACTGACTGACTTGTTTTTTTTTTTTTTTTGATGGAGTTCTTGACTCTTTGGAGACCTGCAGTTTTTTCTTTGACCAATTGCTGGTTGATTGTTGGCTGCTGGTAATTTGTTCTTGGGTCGAAGCCGCTAGAGCAAGCACTAGCAGCCAACATTTGGAGAACCATTAGCCCTAAGGCTTATGCTAACGCACAGGTTCATGATTAACGTTTTTTGGCTTGCTTGGTTTTTTCATGGCAATTTTGTCTTGCTTTTTGAATCGGTTAACCTTCAATAAGCCTAGCCAACTCAGTGCTTCTTTTCAGGTGAAATTGAATCAGGTGAATTATCATTATAAACATTGGAATTTCAAGAAAACAAGCCTAATTTGAATAATTCCTCATGTTATTATCAAATTGATTGATTACCTCAATTTTTTGTCTTTTCTTTTTAAAAAAAACATGAATATTTTTTGGAGAAATTTCCTTTTCAAAAGAAATTTTTTAAAAATGGTTTAGTTTTTTTAAAAAAAATGAATTAGTTTCCGTTTTTTTCGATTCCGTTTAAGGTGCATGGCGCGTGTGCTCGTGTTACGAACATTCTCTCTCACTTACATTGCAAACTGACAATTACTCACAAACGTGTGTCATGCGTGCATGAAATCATCAACCTAAAATGATACCGGAACTATAAATTTCCTATTTTTCTTTTGTTTTTATTATTTGAAATTTGAACAATACCGGAAGATCTATAGTCTTATTATTATTTTTGGGGAGAAAAGAAATCATCCTCCAGCAGATCCAAAAAACAATAATGGAGATAATTATCCAAAATAGACAATTATCGCCCACCAAATTCATAACAATTGTGTAACAGCTTTTTTTATGAACAAAATTTGAACTAATAAAACAAAAAAAACCTGCTTTTGCGTGTGTTCGTGACCACCAAGAACAAGAACGAGTTCAATTGTGTTTTGTTCAAAGAATCAAGATAATAATTAAAGCCAATTTATTGATTTTTTTTCTTCGTTTGTTTTTTGAAAATTGGTTTTGTTTGTTTCTTGGAAAAAAATCAGTTTGGCTCATTTTTTTTGCTGTTGTTTTAAAAGTGAATGGCGACAAATAGTCTAAATGTCCTGGAGCGCTCCATATTAAACCCCTGTTGCTTTATAGTGGATGTGGACATACATTATTTTTCCCTTTTAAAAAAATGTCAAAAACAAACATGTCTTAATTAACCTTTCTAAACGTTGTATCTGTCAAAGGTGAAAGGTAAAAAATGGTAAAAAAGATGTTGGTGGAAAACGATGCCTGTAAGGCATAATAAAAAAAATTTAAAGACAACTTGACATGGATCTTACCAAAGATCATCTTCAACTACAAGAAAAAAGCAATTATAAACAATTTTCTTATACAAAGAATTATAGCACATCTTAACCTTTTTTGCCTTTGACCTTTTTTATATAAATATCTTTATTTTTTACAGATTTGAATCTGAAGAATTTTCTTATTGTTCAAGAGTCAAACAAAGAAAAATCATATTTTTGTTTGAATATGCAATTATTTGATTATTTACTAAATGATTGATTTTTTTCTGTTTTGAGTCAAAAGTCAAATGCCACACACAAAGCTGTCGTCTGTCTGTGTGCTTAAACAAACAAACCAAACATACATTAACATTAACATTAACCAGGTAATAATTAACCGCAAAAAAACATATTTTTGACTGTTTTTACCTAATTGCAAGTTTTTTCACAATTGAAATTTGCGTGATGATTTGTGTGGTCATTTTGAGAGTTTTTTCTTCATAATCATTTTTTCTTAGACACAAAAATGTCTTCATTTAGCTTTTGAAACTTGTTTTTTTGGTTTTTAACCCTTTTAATTAGCATTTGACAAACAAAAAAAAACAAAAGTTTCAAAAATCAACACATCATTAATCATTGAGATTGTCAAAACACGTGTGGTCTTTTTTTCAATAGCACGTGTGCTTAACATTTTATGATAAAAATCCTTAAAACAAATATCCAAATTTTTTGAAAAATTCAAATTTTCTTTAGAAAATACCATTTTAATAGCCCCATCTATCGTTTTAAAAAACAATAAACAATTATTTAAAGTTATACAATCATGATAATAGATGGCAGCATTGCTTTTTAATGTTTCATTTTTTCGTGTATTGAATTGGTGTAGCGTGCATGCGTAAATTGGATCCTTGATTCTTTTTTTCGTGGATCTTTCAAGGCGAAAAGCGGGAATCTTGGTTTTTTGCGCTCTAGGTTTACTTGGTTGCATTTTGAATGTGTACGTTGAACTGTACGTATCATTTGGGAAATTGGTTGTATCCAGCAAACAAAATTGATTCTGTGATTTTTCATTTCTTTTTTTTATTTAACCACATATAAAAATGATGTTCCATCGATATTTGATGAACCGTGAATATAATCCATGGAAAATGGATAATATCAATGGACAAGAATCCTCATCATTATTCTTAAAGATATTGTTAATAATATTAATATTGTTTGATCATAACCAAAGTGTATCATCATTATCTTCATTATCATCATTGTATAATTCGTCGCCATATTATAATAATAATCAACAATCATCAGTAAATCGTCGGCATTCTCATTTATTCCATCAACATCACCCTCAATCCCATTTACATCATAATCGACATCATATTTCCTCTTCTTCAATCATAGATGATGAAGTGAATTTTTCATTGAGTCAAGGTATGTTGTTCCAGGGATCGATTATTGCATAATCAAATAATTTTAATGGAGAAGTCTATTCATAAAAAAAACTCGCCATTTTGGTCTGTAGACGATTATTTTCAATATTTTTATGATTCATAGACACACACAAGCTGGATTCACTGCATTCTCAATCCATTGAGTAAACATTATATCTTCTAGTTTTCTAAATAGGATTTCATTCATTCATACCAGAGAAGGATCATAGAAGAATTGTATACAAAAAAGATCAACAACAAAAGGCCGAAATTTTGGGGCCATATTTTTTTGGTGTCCGGGACCAGGGTTGTTGTTGTTGACATTGGACAACAACCGGCATTCTGTTTGTTTGTTTGCTTAACTAACTAACCAAAAAAATACTATAACTAGAGAGAGAGAGAGAGAGAGAGAGAGAGGGTAAGAGTAAGAGTATAATTTTCTTTAGATCTTAGTACAAGCAAGATAAAAAACCCATTGGCTTCCATATTGCATCTGGAAACATTGATCCACATCAGAATTTTAAGAGAATGACTCGATTTTTTTTTTACTTTTTAAAACAAAAAAGTAAACTTTTTTTATAAAAAAGTCTTGTTTAAGTAAACAAAATTGTTATGTTTCTGCAGGACGTTGGTCGTTGCTTCTGGTTATTGTTTTTTGTTAAAGTACTTCACCAAATATCAATGAAGAATTATCAAGCCCATTTAAATGAACGTGAGATATTGGTCTGTTTGGTCTACTTCTTGGATTCTCTCGGTTGGATCTTGTGTCCTTTAAAGACATTTTTTGAAATCATAAATAATATTCTTAAAGAATATTCCTTCATACAAGATTTATAATCTTTTTAAATGCTTGAAATTGACATTTTTTATAGTAGCCAAGTGATAATATCCATTAATAATAATGCAGACAAAGTTTGATGTTTGTCCACTTGATTTTTTTAGTATTCAGATTTTTTTTTTGGTTTGGATCCTTAAAAAAATAACTTCGAGGATTCTTTTTCTTGTTCTTGTTTTTTTTTTGGCTAAATGATTGATGGAACACAAACAGAGAAAGAGCCAGAAACGGAGATCCAAATCCCTAAACTGAAACTTAAACACACACAGGACATAAGACATTAAATCACAAAAATTATGAATCATTGACAACCAGCTAGCAAAAAAAATCATTTTTAATATAAATGGCTCAAGAATCTTCTTTTTTTTGAAAATCATTTTCATCAATCACTAAATGGATTCAAAATCTAGAATCCAAATGGATCCAAAAAATCCAGGATTCAGAATCCAGAATCTAAAAATAACTGGCTTTTGTTTCTTCAATATAAAAATAATAACTTATGAGAACAGTTTGTAACAAACCAAACAAACTGGTTTCTTAATTAAATATCGATTCTTCTTCTTTTTTGGGTTAATTTCTAAAATTTTTCTTATTGTTGACGTTTCCACAAAAAAAACGTTTTTTCAAACCTTGTTAATTTTGGTGGCTAAAAGGTTTTTTTTGTTGTTGTTCTGTTTCGTTTTCCACCACAAAAAACAAGATATTTTTAAAGATCCCAAGTTGTTTTGCTTGTTTGCTTGATAATTAAATGGAACACCAAATAAAAAACAACTAAATGAACCTTGTTTGTTTGTGTGGTTGTTCGTTGGTCCTAATTATTATTGTCTTCGATCCAATTTTCTGCTGCAAAACAAAAAATTGAACCTAACTAAAATTATACGACTTTGACTGATGACGGCTGCCATTGTGATAAATGACAATTTATAACGATCCATACCACCACAAAATTATTAGTATTAAACTTAATTGTTTTAATTAGTTCATCAACCATATAGAATCTATATAAAAACTGTATTGAATTCAAGAAAGAAAATAGCTACAAAAATAAAATTTGCTACATGTAGCAAAATTTATTTTCGATACAAATACAAATTATATCGAAACTTATAATTGTTACATTTTTTGGTTTGTGTATCCATTTTTTTATATTGAAAATGTAAATAATAATGCTACATGTAACTATTTATGAGATTATCATCCACAAAACCAGCCTTTGTTTCCTCTATCTTTATTATTATTTTCCTAAATGGATTTCAGCGCCATCTAGTTTTTAAATTATTATCACAAATAGATAAAACTATTTTTTTTTGATGGATTCCTAACAAATGTGTCATTATATTTTTTTTCTGTGTTTTTGTATGGATTCTCAGTTATATTTTTGTTCTGGTGTCCAGTGTATATATTTTTTTTTTTTTTGGTTTCCCTAAAACAAAGAAAATAACAACATGTTATTTTTGTGTGTGCTTGCAACCATCACAACAAAACACACACACAGATGTTTGATAAATAATAACCCATAAGCGCATATAACACACATAAAAATGAGCAAGCATAAAACAACTAGTCCAGTAATAAAGATATACCAGCTAAACTGACAAACACCCCCTATATTCTCAAACATTTCCCAACACACCAAACAAAATGTTGTTTTGTGGCGTTTGTCGTCCAAACATTATAATGGTGTGTGCCATATAAAAAAATTTCTTACACAAAAACCTCGTTAATTTTTTCCTGTTTGAGCTCATAGCAGCAATTTTGAATTCGGCTGAATACACACATACGCCCCTCCCATTCTTTTTAGCTCATACAAGTCATCAGAATTTTCATCCAATGAACAAAAAAAACAGCATTATAATGCTGTATATACAAATTGTATATGTAAACCTCGTTAATTTTCATATTTGAATACATAGAGAAAAATAGTAATTTTGAATTGAATTTTTTAAGCCAGTATGAATGTTTCATACATAGGCCCCTCCCCCTTTCCATAACGAACAAGTCACCATAAAGAAAAAAAAACAGGAATTCTTTTTTTTTGGCAAAGCTATAATTTATTTTTTATTCTAGCTTCTTGTATTTGTTTCTGTGTATGTTTTTTTCAGTGTAATGTAATCATCAAAAAAAATATAATATAACGGGGTATATTTTGCTGGATTCTTGTTGCAATTCTTGTTGCGATTCTAGTGTACCATTATTATCTTCATGATTATTATTTGCTTGTCTTGTTTTTTGTTGTCTTGATGTTGGACACGTCTTTGTCCATGTTGTGTTTTCTGGTTTGGTCCAGTGCTGATTTTTGTTTATGCATCAAGAATTTGGTTCTTCTCTTGATACCCAGAAAGGGAAAGGGATCCATATTATTGACTCATTCTGGAATTCTAGAATTCTAGAACAAGAATCTTTGTTGGAAGCCACTCCCCATTTCTCTCTTTCCATTCTTAAAACATCTACCTGAACATTACAGAGGAAACATCCATTAAGAAAGTTACATATAGGCGGTTTTTTCTCAAAAAAAGCAGAAGAAGAAAATTCTTGAAAAAAAAGAAGAAGAATTTTCATTCATTAACGAACAACAAGAAATTCTTATTTTAGTTGTTGTTGTTGTCATACACCGAGAACAACAACACAAACAAAATTCAATAATGTTGTAGACGCGTACAGAATTGAATTTTATTTTCTTCTTTTTTTTCTGGTAAAGTAATAATATAAAGAATTACCCAATAAAGAATATTCTTCTTACAGCATTATACTGTTTTTTTGTTATATGGAGAAACCTCGTTAATTTTTACAAGCAAAAAAGTGTATATTATAACGAATGTAGCAATAGTAATAATCTAGTTTTGTGTGTGCTTTTTTTGGTTTTGGTTTGGATTGGTTCTTTATGGAAAGAAATAAAATTGACCGCTGTCGCCGTGTGCTTGTGTGTCCATTAGGGGTTTTTTCCATTCAGTCCATTAGTAGTCGTCGTCGTCGTTCTGGTCGTAGTCTGGTTGATTGATTTGTGTGTATGTTTCTTTATGAGATTTATTGGGATTTTTCTTCTTGTTTGCCCATAAAATTTGATTAATAAAAATCAGCGACATCTGTTGTCCATAGCAAAAAATCTATCCATTCAAAATATGACGAACAAGAAAAATTGTTTTTGCTGATTCGATCAGAAATTGATTGTTTTTTTGAACTCGTTAATTTTTACATATACTAACACACCCAAAAAAAGGTGAAAGGTGTTTCAGGAAGTGGGCAAAATTAACGAATAATAATAATTTATTATTGAGTGAAATAATTATTGCCAGGAACAACCAACGAAAAATTATGAGAGTTTGTTCGTTTTTGTGTAGCAAGTTTCCGATTCATTTGACAAAGTTTGCTTGCTTGTTTGCATTTGTTTGTATAGCCTGGTTTAAACCTTTGAGTGAATCAGAGAAATGCACATCATACACGCGATCCAAATATAGTTGAATCCTTGAGGAAGAGGAATCCTATTCTGCAATACAAGAATCCTGAAGAATACTGCAATACAAAAATCTTGTCATGAAACAATTATTTCTCTTTATGAATTCTATAGAACAAGAAGAGAACAAATATTAACATATTTAATTTAATAATTTTTTATATTTTATTTTGGATGATGATTTGGATGATGAAGAACACTTCATCATCATCAAAAGTGGGTTCAAGAAAAAAAAGTGTTGTTAATATATGCAAATTTATATTAAGAACAACAACTTGCCCTGTTTTTGTTATGTAGGAGAGTTTCCTTATAATCGATTCTGAAGAATCACTCACTTACACTTGTATTTAAAACCACTTTTTAAGAGAAAAACAACACTTTTCATTTTTGTTTAATTTAATTATGATTTTAAAAATAATAAAATGTCTATGAAATTTAAACCACAAAATGAAAACCTTTTGAATCCTAAAAAATTATTTTTTTTAGTTAAAAAATCTCGTTAATTTTTACACCAATTTGTATTTTTTTCTGAACAATTTTCTTTTGAATTTTTTTCAATAAAAAAATTCACGCTAGGAGTGAAAAATTGAAAAATTTGATTGTTGTTTTAACAGCAAAAAAATATGATAATTTTGTTTGTGAAAATTGCTTGAATTGTAAGCGTATATAATGATGGGTTTTTCAAATATAACCGTGTTGATGATCATGATGATCATCATTGAACATAATCAAGAATCTTTATAAAATGCTATTGACAGATCATCATCATGTTCAAAGAGAAAATTACCCAAAACTGATATATTTACATACATATCATAACTCTATGGATATTTTTTTCAATCATTCTAGGATTCTTCTTATTTTCTAAATGACTCTGGTTCTCTGGTTCTCTCTATTTCAAAATGAATCTCTGGGAAAATATGATTATATATTCGCCAAGAAATTTATATTTTTGTTGTTAGAGAGAAGACACAATGTTGTTGTTATATCGCATCAATCAAACCCTGTTTTGTTTGTTGTTGTTGGGTGATTTTCTTCTTTTTTTTCAAGGAAGCAACCATGCAAGCAAGCATGCAATTCAATTTTGAGTGTGAGAAATATGCTTGGTTGTTTGCTTGGTGTGGAACCCTATTAAGCCCTATCTGCATTGTGTGTGTGTCTCAATTTCCATCATCGTGTTGATGAATAATGATTGGTTAATTAAGTTAGAGTGTTATAGTGAGGGAGAGAGAGAAATGCATTCAGCACCTATTCAATGAGAAATTCCTATTGTCTTCTTCTCAGTGTGGCATGTATTGAAAGCCCGTTTTTCTCATCATCAACACGAGCACATGCAAATTAATTTAAATTGGCTGAAACAATATATTACAACATTACAACACACTAACGAATATTACCAACAATAGCGAACACAATTTCTTGTTCAAATTACGAAACACACAACAACAATAAATTTTTTTTTCTTATGCTAGGGAAACGATATTGTATTCCACACAAAAAAGGTATCCTTGCACACCAGAAAATAAAAAAAATTCTGGTGTATTTTATCAATTCTTTTAGTGTGTCTGTGTGTATGTGTCATACCAAAAATTCCATCGGAATCTCTTGTTCTCTCTCATTCTATAATTCCTATTTTGGTTCCTAAATCCAAGTGTATTCAAACAATTTTTTTTATTATTATTTTGATACTAGTTGGGCTTGTGTGTTTTTTTTCATTATTTATATTGCTTGAAATTCTTTGAATTTTATGTATAGAAGATTCTTCTGAATTTAACAGTGGTGCATGATAGAGAGAGAGAGAGAGAGAGAGAGAGAGAGAGCAACAAAAAACAGAAAAAGGTGAAGATTCGTACGATGCATACGAACAATACTGCCTGTTTTTGCTTCCATAGCCAAAATAACATTTCTAAATTGGCTTTTTTTGCATTCGGCATTATTATTTGAATAGTCAATGAGCTATGTTTGGTTGGTTGGCTGTGTAACCGACTCACATTCAAACACAGAGAGAGCACCTAACACCAGGACACTAATCTGGTCATATAAATTCACTACTAGTCCAACCAGTATATTCTTCTTCTTCATATTCCAATTGAAACCTGGAAAATATCGCTTTTTTGGTTTGGACGACCAACCAACCAACAAAAAAACCAAACCCTAACTAATTGTTGCCAATTAGTAATTTGTTTCGTCAGACAGAGAGAGAAGACACACACACACTCACTCGTATCCAAATTGGCTTTCAAAAAAACAGGCATAGAGAGTGTGTGTATTTGGATACTTGATCCTGGACCAGAATCCTCACAACCTGGATCATAAGCTAACTAAACCAAGCTAACCTAAAGTCTGATGACTCAATCAGTCGATTAGCATTTTACCACCACAAAAACATACAGGAGGACAGTTTTTTGGAAATGTAAATGATGAATGAGAGATTTGCAAATTACACACAAAGCAGACATGGACATAGACACAGAGAAAGAAAACGAATAGTTTTTTTGGCACGTTCAGGTATTATTATCCCTAGGTATATCCAACTGATCCAACAAGAGTAAAAATTATACCCAAGAGAATTTTGGTTTTTGGTGGTTTTAATCCCCCTTATCACTAAAACACTATTGTTGAATAGTAGGAAAATTGACGAGAGAGAAAGATTTAAAAACAGAAAAAAATCCTATTTGAAGACTACTTAAGAATTCTAAAAAGCATCCAAAGATCACCTTGATCCTTAATTTTTTAGGATACAACTTAGGGGTGGATTCTCCTGAATTCTTTTTTTTCAGGATCCTGGCAGTTGGAATGTTATTATGGTGTATATTTTTATGATGATTATTATATAATAATCAAGCACAAACAGAAGAATAAATTTGTCCATACATAATTATTATTACGATTGCTAATTATTATTATAATACAGGTAATATAAAGTAATATAATACAGCACACAAAAATTTACCTGGACCTGAATTAATTGAGAAATTTGCTCTTCGTGTTTTGCTGCCTTTTGTTGTGGTTCATATAATTCTTTTTGAGTACTGTTTCAACCACCAACTGACTGATGAATGAATATATCTGTTTTTTAGGTATTAATTATTATCTTTTTTTTGCTGTGGAGATCTATGGACCCTAAGCATATGGACAGACACACACACAGTAGAATCCAATAGGAAAGTGGGTGTATGGTGTTTGTTTATATTATATGTAGACAAACCCTAATGATGATGATGGGATGGTTGGCTAGCCAATATAATACTTCGCAATCTTTCTCTCTATGTGTGTTTTTAGCCTTCAAAAATGATGATGATTTTTGATGATAATTATAATTATAATCTATCTATCTTTCCATCCATTCAACCACCAAATAATAACTCAAAATGATACACACGCCCGGAGATCCATTTTTTTGGATCCTGGTTTTTTGTTATATTTCTTATTATAAGAACTTTATAAGCTTTTTTTGTAATTTGAAATTTTTTTTGGTAGCCCTAAGCACCTCCCATCAAAATGTTTTGAACCTTATTATAAGAATTTTATAAGCTTGGTTTTTATAGGTTGAAAGTTGTTTTTTTTCTGGTAGCTCTCTCTGAGCCACGCCCCATCAAAAATGTTTTGAACCAACCAGCCAAAAGAAATAAAACAAAAAATTAATTTATTCAAAAATATTCCAAAACATTTTCGTCTTCTTCATGTTGTGTTTATGGAATATGCACTCGAAATGTTGTTGTTATTTTCATAGGCAAATATTCTATTTTTTGTTTGGTTGTGAATATGTTTTAGGCTTTTTCTCTATTTCAATGGTCACTTTATAAATATTAATTGCCTATATGTTTTTTTCTGGGCCCAAATGCTTGCTTCTTTTCCATAAATGAATATTTTTTGTTTTTTATATGGATTTTTTCCTATTTTTTTTTTTTTGAAGAAGAATATGGCCGAGATGGTGAATATATTGGCGGTGTTGAACCTGGTGGTGATGCTTCAATGACCGATGCCAATGATCATAATAATCAATTACAAGAACGTCTACCAGAATTTGTTAGTCAAGTGCCCAATATAACGGTACAGGTTGGCCGTGAAGCCAGGTTACCGTGTGTGGTACGTAATCTACAATCATATCGTACAGCTTGGATTCGTGATGAAGAGAAAAACATTCTTACATTACAAAGACAAATGGTAACCAGAGATCCAAGGATTTCCTTACAAGAAGAAAGCCAAATTGATGGAGCGATCCCTGGACCACCACCAAGTAATATCGATTCATATTTATCATCTTCCAGCCATCACCACCATCATCATTCAATGAATGAATCACCTTCCTCATCATCATTTGCCAAGATTCGTTATTTTGTTTTAATAATTCGTAATGTACAATTCTCCGATCGTGGCGGGTAATTTTTTGTGATTTCTTGTTTGAACCTAGCAAAAACTTTCTTATTGACCCTTCTTGATTCACTCCTTATTAACTCGTTGTTTAATCCCTTTATTGACCTCTTATTTGACCGTCTCTCATTGTCATAGTTACATGTGTCAAGTGAACACCGTACCAATGCGTTCACAAATTGGTTATTTATCAGTGGTGGTACCTCCAGACATAATTGATCATGAATCATCAAACGATGTTATGGTACGTGAAGGTGAAAATGTAACATTGAAATGTAAAGCTAGAGGACATCCGGAACCAGTGATTGAGGTTTGTATTTGTTTATATTGATAATTGTCAATTATTATCATTATTGTGGTTATCGGTTATCTGTCTATGAAAACCAAAAACAGTGGCGTAGAGAAGATGGAGCCAGGGTGCCATTAGGAAACAGAAATTACAATTCAAATATTAACAACAACAACACCAATATTAATAATAATAACAATAATGGACGTGTTATGGGTAATTTATTCATTATTAATGATTCATTTTTTGGCTTGCTTGGCTTGCATGTCTGTTTGCATGTGAAAATATTCGCTATATTCAGCTATATTTTTTTCATTAATTATGAATTTCTTCTTTTGGTTTTCATTCAACAACAACAAAAAAAAGTTAACAAGACCGAAGGCGAATTTCTAGAAATAACTCGTGTAACAAGGTATGTTTAAAAAAAGTTTTTTCTGTTGCTCATTTTTTTCAAAAATTTCCTTTAATTAAAATTAATTTTAATTAAACCAACAAAAAAAACTCTGGAAATTCCATAAAAGGGTCCATTCAGGAGCGTGGCTTTGTATAGCTTCAAATGGTTTGTGATGATTTAGTTTTCTTAAGATTTTTGAATCAAATTTTTTTCTCATTTAAAAACTAAAAGGTGTTATGCCATCAGTTAGCCGAAGGATATTATTAAATGTTCAATGTAAGTATTTTGAATCTTTCTTTGATGAATGATTCAGGTGAACCCAGCAAATACCAACCCAAAAAATTAATCAATAATAATCCTTTTTTTGGTAATTAATTAACTTGACATATTTTTTTCCTGGATTCAAGTTGCACCACAAATTTGGATTCCAACAGAAGAAATTGGGTATGTAATATGACATTTTTCTATATGATTAATTATTGTTTCTCTATCGTGTTTTTATGTGTGTATAAACTAAACGGGTTAACAAAAATCGATGCTTACAAAAAAATTGATTGATTGTATTGATTTTTGTTTGTATTTTTTTGTGAATAGTGCACCATTTGGAAGTAACATAACATTGGATTGTCATATCGAAGCATATCCATTGCCATTAAATTATTGGACATTTGGAATACACTCTGAAAGCATCTATATTAGTGGCCCTAAATATGAGGTTACCGTTAAAGAGAAAGGTTATAAACGACATCTTAAATTAACCATACAAAAATTAACAAATGAGGATTTGGGCGTTTATAAATGTCATGCACAAAATTCACTTGGTAGACAGGTGAAACAAGTCAAAATTTATGGTAGGTTGTTATTAGAAAATTCTGATTGGCTAACAAAAAAAAAATAAACCAATCATTATCAAAAATTCAATTCTCATTAATGATTGGTTGACAAAAAAGAGGTGGAGCCTAATTTCAAAAATGTCTTGTTTCTTTTTAATTTGATTGGCCAATAACAGCAAGCAGCACTCATCAACAAACCGAATCGATTAGGCCATCATTAGTGAGCCAGTCCATTAGTTCGTCTTCTTCATCAAATAAAAACAACATTAGGGGCGGAGCTAAAAGCCAATCTTCTAACAAGAAGAAAAAACGTAGAAGAAAGTTCAAGTCCGACAATAGCACAAGCACCAGTAGCTCAAGCACTTCCAATGGTTTCTTGTACAGTGTAATTAATTCACTTAGCGGTGGTGGTGGGCGTGGCAAGGCGGCATCATCATCAAATAATAACAACAAGAATGAATTTGAATTATATGATCATAATGAACAACAAGAGGAGGAGGAAGAGGATGATTTAGAAGATTATTCAGATTTCTATGATGAATCAACACAAGCCAGTCATGCAATAGGAGTGGGTGTGGCCTATAGTAGTACACCACCAACGTTATTGGCTATCATAATCATATTAATTGCTCATCGGCTATAAGACAACATTATTTTGGCTCCGCCCATCACCTTGGACAACAACAAGAACAACCAATCAAAACAAAAAAAAATCGAATTCATCATCCATTGTACATACAAACAAAATACCAAAAAACATCTCCAGGGAACTTTTTTGCACGTAAATTTTGGACAAAACTGTGGGCGTGGCAGAACGCACCTCTCACCACCCACCATTGTAATATTTTTTTGTAGTTGAACCGTATAAACAAAACAAATTTCTTGTTGTTGGTTATATTCGGTAAAATAAAATAAATCCGTAAAAAATAAAAAAATTAATTTGAGTAATTAATAGTTGCACAAGTTTGTGTTTATTTTTTGGATGACAAGAGCCAATGAGTAAAACATCAAATCTGCAAGCTTGGCAAACTAAGCAAAAAATTGCAGCGAAATCTCATTAGGGAATGACATTTGTCAACTAAGAGATTGAGCGCAATGATCTATGTGGTTTTCTTGTGACTTGTGTGTTTGTGTGCCCGATTGCAATTCAAAGTGAAATGTTTCTTTAAATTTTTTAAATCGATGTTTTTTGTATCGATTGTTTATGATTATTATAAAGTAATAACCCAATCCGAATGTTGTTTAATGCCATATTGTATGGAAAGTAATTCATTGAATAAACGTTGTGTGAATGAATGTTCAGGAATGGTTAGAATGCGATCCTCGAAACCTATTTTGCCAATGGGACAAACAATGCAAGCCGTACCAGCGCCAAACATTTCCAACAACCGTCCTTCCGATAACATTTGTTCTACTTCGCTCATTGTGGTATAACGTTCAATCACTTCCATTTCGTTCCATGATCTAACTAATTCAATTAATGAATGACGTGTTACACCTGGTAATATGAGCCCATCACCAAGCGGAGGTGTGATCAATTGCTTTTTGCCATCTTGGTCTTTGATCAACAGGAAAACGTTCATTGTTCCTACTTCGGTTAACCGTAAATCCGATCCATACAACCACAACACCTGTTGATGACCTTTTTGAGCTGCTTCCTGTTGAACCAGCAATGTTGGCGCATAATTTGCACCCAACTTCCGATCGCCACTACCACCGGGCCAAGCTCGACAAAATTTCGGATCAGCCATCAATGAAACTGGCTTGAAACCGGTCTTGAAATATGGTCCCACTGGCCCGGTTACCACAAACAATATAACATGAGTTGGTGGTGATACACCGAGTGTTGAATCAACGGCTATCATTGCAGGACGAATATATAATGTGGCATTAGATTCATAGGGCGGTATCCATTCTTCATCCACTTTTAATAATGTTTTTATGATCTCTATTAAATCACTGCCGGAAAAATCAGGCATACAAACACGTGCCGATGATAAACGCATTCGTTTCATGTTCAAATCAGGACGAAACATTCGTACACGACCATCAGGTCCCCTGTAGGCTTTTAAACCTTCAAAAATCTTTATCAAGACAAAAAAAGAATCAATACCTTAGGGATTTATAAATGTGTTATTGAATGAGAGCATACTTCTGGTGCATAATGTAAAACTTTGGCGAATGGATGCAAGCTGATATTGTGAGTAGGACGAATCTCTGGCCGACGCCAACCATCTTTGACATTCCAATGTATTTCTACCATATGATCACTGCAATGTGCACCAAAAACTAATTCATTCCAATTTGGTTTTGGTTGCCGTTGACAAGGATCCAATGTTTCCACATACAAATCTTCTGATCGGAATGAACCAATTGCTTCTGGTAATACGATTTGATTGTATGGCACTGAATGATTGGCTGTAGCTAAATTTATTGGCTCGCTTGGTGGTGATGACTGTTGGCCACCAACAGATGTCGCTGATAATGGTGACGTTGATTTAGTTCGTCCATTATATGATGATGATAAACAGGAAATGGAAACGGGTTTGAATAATGTTGAAGATGGCGTTGAAAGACTATGACACTGCAAGCGATATTAATCAATCTCAATCCAAAATCAATTGATCCATCAAAAACCGACAAGACTTACCAAATGATATTTATTTGATGATTTATGTAAATATCTAATGTTTAAAACAGTATGATTTGTAATTCCAGAACCAATAAACGAAGAACTAGCACCAAAACGAGCAATAGCTCGTATAACAGTCACAATGGTAGCATAGCTATTGTATAACATTTTTTCTATAGTTTTTTGACACAAACAACAGCAACAACACAAAATGGGAGGAGCTTCTGTGCTTTCTTTTTTTTGTTTTTAAGGGAGGAGCTTCTGTTTGTTCACACACACAGAATCAATCAGAAGTGGACACACAGAAAGACCGAGCCAAATCAACAGCAAACTTCTTCAATTAAAGCCAATTAAAACGATTTATTTTGGATACAGCACACCAAACACACAAGCAAACAAACACACACAAACAAACAAGTTGATGATTGGCCAACAGTTTTTAATGAGATGATCCAACACAATAAAACAACAACAACAACACAGTCACATCTGCGACAAATTTCTGGTGCAATTTTTTTTTGTTCGGTTTTTGTTGGGTTTTATTTTAATGTTTGTTTGAACAAAGTTTTTATTTTCTTGCCAAGCTTAATTGAATTCATTTGATAATTGAATTTTATACCCAGAAAAAACAAGAAGACGAAAAAAAAGGATTTTGGATTTCCGTTTCACAAACACACACACACAGAGGCACAAGCAAGAGTGGATTCTCTTCTCTCTTGATAATGATTATAAAAAAAACTCTGTACAACCAAAGGAAAAAAATTCACAAAATCAACACATTTTTTTCTGTTAAATATGAATGATCATTTGTGATGATATTTATATATCATGATCAAAGCATATCTAATCCAAATATCGATCATCCGATTTAATCAATCAATTAATCACAAACACAACACACCAGATATAAAGTGATATAAAGAGGTTTCAACATTCAACCAAAGTTGAATGCTACCAAAAGAATTCATCACAGTTTATTTAATAATTTTTTTGTGGGGTTGTTACGGTGGCAACTGAAAATTATAAAGTAAACTATTAAGTGAATATTTATAAATGACAGAGAGAGAGAGAGGTTTTCGAAAAGAAAATCAGAGAGAAAAGGTGATTTTGAAGTTGTTTTTGTAAGCATTGGCTCATTCACTTACTATCTGAAATGATGTAAAACTGGATGTGTATGATGATGATTATTTTGATGATTTTTGATGCAATCAGAGAAAAAAACCATCCAAAACGTAAACGACAACAACATTTTTTTGCTCTGATGGATTTTCTTCATATTAATTTTGATTTTTTCTTCTTCATTGAGTGATATTTTTTTCGTATATCACGTATTTTTTTACGAACAACAAAAATAAAACAAACAAACAAAACAAAAATATCGTCAAAATCTAGAAATCTCTCTAGAAATATTTATCAAAATGCTCTTGATCTTTGATTTAGATCAATCACTAAATCAAAAAATCCTGATCAAAAATCAAAGAGACAACAAAAAAATGATATTTTTTAGGGTCAAAAAAACAAATATAATAAAGTCTTTCGACCTTTACTAAATGAATTAACTCGGGGGTTAAGGTTAAAGTTTAATGACTGACACACAGACTGAGACTGTGACTGTGGCTGACTAAGCTAAAAAAAGGTTAATTCAATATTAACAAAAAAATAGCGATTCAAGGTTAAATCCTTGAGAAATGCCTGCCAAAAAAATGAAATAAAATGGTGTTGTTTTTTGTCAAGTCAATACGGTTTTTAGTGTACTTTTGGTTTCTTGAAGATTAATCAATCAGCCAGCCAGAAAAAATCAATCAATCAATCAATAATCAATACTAGCCTAATTTCAACCTAAATTTTTCGTTTATCACATGTTTTGTCTATTTGTTTTTTCAGTTTAATTGATTAGATTTTTGGTTTTTAGAGCCCTAAAAAATAAATATTATGTTTTCCTTCCTCATCAATAATCAATAAATTAATTTAGTTTTTAATTCTTAAATTTTGCTTAATTTCTGCTTAAAATTCTACCTGAGAAACGAATTTATCTTTTCCCTGGTGAAGGTTAAATCAGAGAATTAATAAAAATCAAAGAAAAAAAGAGTTTTTCTAATTCAGAATCAATGTTCAAGGCAATCAAGAGAGATAACCAGTCAGGTTTTTGGTGTGACGTGTCCACATATGCTTTGGATCAATTCGATTTTTGTTGTTGTTGTCACCATGTAACAGCAAAATAATTCAGTGAATCCACCATTCCTTGGCTAGGTTCCTATCAAGAGGAATATCTCTTTAATATAATATTCAATACCGAAAAAAATTAACCGGAAACGGATCCAGTTTAAATGTGGTTAACCTTGATCATGTTGTGTTGTTTGGTGTCGATGAACGATGGCATCTTAGACTGTCAGCATTTTTTCTTTTAATTTTAATTGAGCTGATGATGAAAATCGGGAAAATACTCGTTTGATGTTAAAACATGGCATCCCTCTCTCACACACACACAAAGCAACGAAAAAAAAGTGAAATGACAACACCACTTTTTCTGTCATTTACACAGGATAGGTGTATAGCAAAACAACCTCTTTCACTTTCACTCAATCTCTTTCTATGGCTGGTTTCATCTGAATCATTCATTCTGTGATAAAAATCAGTTTTTTTTGTTAAATTAATCATGATTATTATTAACCACAATGACAAGCCACAATGGTAACCAGTTTTGTTTTTATAAATAATTATTATATTTGTCATTGATGATGCCTCCTCTAAACAACAAGCACAGCAAATATAATGCGAATTCCATAACAAAAAGCACACTTCAAACGGTAAAATTTTTATATTTATTAATATAAATTACTCAATGAATTATTAATTAATTCACAGTCATAAAAGTTTTTTATTTTTATTTTTTTTCTTCATGATTATGTGATTTAACGGTAGAAATTTCCAAGAATTTTTTCATTTTCTCAAAAAAAACAACCAAGCAACCAAACAAGCAAAAAAATTACTTTTTGATTTGTCAAAAAACCAAAAATGCATTACAGTGAAGTTTACTTTCATTTCATTTTAATATAGCTGTATTAATGGCCAGAAGGGTTCATAAAACGAATTGTTTAACCGCTCATTTTTCCTCGTATTTTAAGGATTTGATGATTTTCATGGATTTTGGAACATTGGTTCTCTGGTTTTGTTCCAATTGAAACTTAGTGTTTTTGGAAGCCTATTTTTATATAAAGGCTATTTCATTATAGTCATAAGCCATGGGCATGTTGAAATAGCCTCTTCCACGTGCTCTTTCTTGCGTTTCTTTGGTGAATTGTGTTGTGTTGTTTTGTTTTGTTTTTTTGGTTAATTATTTTTTTTTTAATTTTCTGGTTGCCACGAATCATTTTTTAGTGGTAAGTTTTTAATGTACCAAAATTTCAAAGAATCAATATTAAATTTTTTAAAATTATTTTTTAGGTGAAATTAAGAGCAAAAATCATGTCGGCTGCCGAAACTGAATCAAAATTATTGAACAATAATTTAGATGATGAAAATGATAATTTAGATGATTTAGAAGATGATGATGATAATCAACAACAACAAGAACAATCAACCAACAAAAATAAAAAGAAAAAGAACAAAAAGAAGAAAAAGAAACCATCAGCTGATCCTGCAGCAACAACAGATAATCCTACAGTGGAACAAGTTTCAGAAAAATTAGAAACTGAATTAAAATTATCTTCTGATCCAGTTGGTGGTGGCGGCGATGGTGAAGATGATGATGACCAAGGTGATGATCCAAATGCATCTTCAACAACTGCTGAATCTAAATCCAAAAAGAAACGTAATCGTAAAAAGAAATCTGCTGCGGCAGGTTCTGGTTCTGAACCTGTTCCAGCTGTACCTAAAACGCAAACCGATCCACCATCGATTGCAATTAAAGATCTGTATCCTGATGGTAATTATCCTGTTGGTGAATTATTGGAACATCCTGGTGTGGATGAGAACACTGCCAAATATCGTTTGACCTCGGCAGAGAAACGTACGATGGATGAAGCACAAGATGATTTATATCGTGATTTGCGTTGTGCTGCTGAAGCACATCGTCAAACCAGGCAATATATGCAATCATATATTAAGCCAGGTATGGCTATGATTGATATTTGTGAAACGCTTGAAAATATGGCAAGAAAATTGATTGCTGAAAATGGCTTAGAAGCTGGCCTAGCATTTCCAACGGGCGTATCATTGAATCATTGTGCCGCTCATTACACTCCCAATGCTGGTGATAAAACCGTATTACAATATGATGATGTTTGTAAAGTGGATTTTGGAACACATGTCCACGGCCATATTATTGATTGTGCGTTCACGTTGACATTTGATCCAAAATATGATCAACTGTTGAAAGCTGTTAAAGAATCAACCAATGTTGGAATAAAAGAAGCAGGCATTGATGTACGTTTGTGTGATATTGGTAAAGCCATACAAGAAACAATGGAATCATATGAATTAGAATTGAATGGCAAAACCTATCCCATTAAATCCATTAGAAATCTAAATGGACATTCGATTGGTACTTATCGTATTCATGCTGGAAAAACAGTTCCCATAGTGAAAGGTGGTGAAGAAACTAAAATGGAAGAAGGAGAAGTGTATGCCATTGAAACGTTCGGCTCAACTGGTAGAGGATTGGTGAATGACGATATGGAAACATCGCATTATATGAAGAATTTTGATGTGACACATGTCCCATTACGTTTGGCTGGCTCGAAACAATTGTTGAATGTTATCAATCAAAATTTTGGTACATTAGCATTTTGTAGACGGTGGCTGGATCGTTTGGGACAAACCAGATATTTGATGTCGTTGAATGATTTGTGTAAAAAAGGTATCATTGATCCATATCCACCATTATGCGATATCAAAGGATCATATACGGCACAGTATGAACATACCATCATTCTACGGCCAACATATAAAGAAGTCGTGTCTAGAGGATCAGATTATTGATCGCATTGATTGATTGGATTATTTGATTTGATTTGGTGAAAGCATGATCCAATCAGCCAAAAACAAATATCCACAATCCAATTAAAACAAATACAAATTTGGGATTATTAATTCTTTTTTCTCTGATTGTTTGTTGAATTGATAAGTTTTAAATAAAGAAATTTTGGCGCCAAATTTTGAATTTTTTTCTGATTTTTCTGAGGAATCCCGAATCCTTGAATTTTAGAACCCAAAAAAAAAACAAAGTAGGCGGAAATCTGGGATTCTAAGAACAACAATAATAATAAAAAAGAAAGTTAATCAAGAATCGTCCAACCCGAAACACAAAACTTCAAATGAACAAAGGAAAAATCCAATAAATTTGTTTTTTTGGTTTGTTCTAATCAAACGCGCAAACAAAAAGCTCTCGTTAATTTTGCAATAAACTTCCCAATACACTCCTTTATCTCATATATTAGTTTTGATTGTGAGAAAACTCAATGAGCTGCAAAAAACAGCACAACACCAACGAAAAAAACTAATAGAGAAAAGTTTATATATTCACGATTGTTGTGTGTGTGATTCTGTGATTCTTACCATAAAACACATAACAAAAAAACATTGTTCCAAAAAAATTGGAATCCAGAAACAAGAGAAATTTCCATCCACCAAGAAGAATATTCCTCCTACTCAAAAAAAGAAGAATAAGTTTCCCAAAACAATCAAGCCTAGCTAGCCCCCTTGAAACAAAAAACGAAAGTTTCAAGTTTGTTGTTTTTTTTAGTTGCTTATTTATTTATTTTCTGGTGGATGATGAATCCAAAAAAAATTGAGAAAGAGAGTGTGTGTGTCTATACAGAAAAATGCCTTGAAGCAATCCATAGAAAACTTGAACAAGGAATCAAACATTGTTCTTCTTGAATTTAGCTATATTTTGATTATATTCCTATAGATGTTTGAGAAGAAGAAAAAAGTTCAGAGTTCAATCATCATTTCTTATTTTTTTGGTTGCATTGATGATTGCTCCAATAGTAGAATTTTACTATTGTTGAATGATTGTATGAGAATGATTGTTGTTGTTCTGTTTCCCAAACTCATCAAACGGATGACTTGGCTTCATTCAATTGCCTATTGCTCTATACCAATCATTTTTTTGTTTGTTTATCAAGTTTTTTTGGCTCTCATTTGGATGTTGGAAAAGATAACCCATAAGAAAGTGAAAGCTGAATACCTTTTTTTGGGTAAAAAAGCAAACTTTCACCAACCAAAATAAAGAAAGAATCCTATAGAAATAGCAATAGAGAAAGCAATTATTCTGGCTTGAAGCCAATTTTTGTTTCCTATTCACAAAATGAATAAAGTTGGGTTTTTGGTATTGTTCCCTCAATATAATCAGACTTGAGACACTAAACAACAACAACAAAATATAGACAAACAGAATTGCATTCCCAAAAAGAAATATTATTCAAATTTGACCAAACCAAAAAAACATCATTGACCAAATAGCAGGATTCGTTTTGAATGCTGTCAAGTTTTTCGTTTTCTTGCAATCGAATTTTAGGGAAATCGATCCAAAAAAGAGGAATATAACCAGGAATATAACCTGGTAAGTTTATTTTTTTAATTTTGAAATGTTTTGAGACAAAACGAGTCAGCTAGCAAGTAAAATCTACAATGGAAATTGTTGTTTTTTTGGTGAATTGGTAATATAAAATTGTTATATTATATTTGTTGTTCATCATTTCCACTATAGCACCATGGGCTGGGTAATAAAACACATTTCAATGATGCAAAGCCAGCTTATATTTCCTTACCAATCACACACAAATAATAATAAAACAAAATGATTTTTCGTTTCGTTTGTTTGGTACATATGCGCATATAGGAAAATTAACGAGGTATTCTATATTGTTGAACCATTTTGGAGCATTCCAGCCAAAAAACAAAATCGATGCTATCCGTTTTTTTTGTTTTATTGGTGACTGGTTCTCGTTTTTTGTTGGTGGTGTTGGTTGGTTGGTTGGTGTATTATATCAATAAAATTCAATAGGAAAAACCTTTACCACCAAACTGATTTTATTTTATTTTTTGCTTCAATTTTGATTGCTTATTTGGATCTTTGAATCCTGCTCCATCTCTTTTTCTGCAATTCTTGAAATTCTTGAATAACACAATTTTTCAATGGGTTTGTGTCACTGAAACAGCAAACAAAATTCTAATAAAAAAATATATTGAAATTTTTTTTGACATTCAAAATCTTTTTTGTCCTTTGATTTTGTTTCCTTTGTGTGTGTCTATGAGTTTGTCTATATGTTTAAGTGTGCCTTGCTATTTGATCTGGTTGACAAGTTTAAGCCTTTACTTATCTTTTTAAAAAGTAGCATTTTTGGATACATTGTATCAAAAAAAAACAAGAATTTATATACAAGGATACTCAGAAAAAAATGTATCATTTATTACCAAAAAAAAAACAATAACAATAAATGATAAATGCAGCGAACCAAACGAAAAAAAATTGTATCAAATGAGTGAAAGTGAATTGTATATTATTGCAGTAATTGCTTGTATACCAATAATTGTTAATAATAACAATATAAAATGGCTATTTCAAATCAATTACAATTACTACTCATAAAATAGTTTTTTTGGCTACGCCTTTTACCCATAAGCCACGCCTGTTTTGTTTCGTAAATATTGAACAAAGAAATTTATAAACTTTTTTGAAAAAAATGATTGACTCTCCCTTTTTTTTGTTTTAAGTGCTGAAATATGATGCCCTTAAAAAATAACTTTAAACCTCGTTAATTTTCTTTATTATTATCGTAGAACCACCATTGGAACCTTGTGTGAAAACTGCTGCATTATGCAACTTTTACACAGTGTGTATGGGGGGAAAATTAACGAGAGAAAGATATTGTTGTGTGATCTCTGAGGGTTTGAAACATATTTTTGTGTGTGTTCTATTGAAAATTCTGCTGACTCTTTGACAACAACAACAACAAAAAACAAGCTAGCCAAAAATGAGAAATGAGAAAGAAGAGTTGTTGAAACATAGAAACACACACACACACACCAAACAGGAGTGTTTCTATAAACATTTTTTCTGGTTGTTTGTTGTTTAGTGGCTTGGATCCTTTTTTTGGAACCTTGGAACTAGAGAACGAAGCAACATTGCGGCATGTATTTTTCAATATAACTTTTTTTCTGGTGCCGAAAAACAACAGGAAAAAAATTCATTTTCTCTCATATTTTTTTTTCGCTTAAATCAGCATGTTTTTCTTCTTGTTGTTGTTTTTTCATTGTTCACAGGCAAGTTTATTCGTTAAAAACGATCCCTTTAGAAAACAAAAGAATCTTTCCTTAAAAAAAGGTTTTTTCCTTTGCAAATTTTCCATTGGAAAATTTGGTATCTATAACATTTTTTTCTGGTTATGGAATGATCCAGAAAAAAATTGGTATTGAACCAAAAAAGCAAAGAATGGTTGGTTTCGCGTGACCAATGGTCATCATTTCATAATTCTATAATTCATTTCATTCATATTGGGTCATTATTTTTAATATGCGTTTTTGAATAAACCTGCTCACCATAGACACTGTACAAAATGAATGATTGAATGAATTGAATATCACATTTTTGTTAGTTACTCATTTATTACAAAAAAAAGAAA
Source organism: Tragopan temminckii (assembly GCA_028571105.1). Lineage (NCBI taxonomy): Eukaryota > Metazoa > Chordata > Aves > Galliformes > Phasianidae > Tragopan > Tragopan temminckii. The sequence goes on from JAOWBP010069413.1 coordinate 211,392, forward strand.
TTTTTCTTATTACCAAAATTGTATTTTATTTATATAGATTTCTGTATTCAATTCTATTGCACCATATTGCAATATTTTATTTTCTTTTTTTATTGGTTAATTTTTTTTTGAAAGAGGAGGGGCTTAAATCGTTTCAGTTCAATTCTATTGGACCATTGAATATTTATTTTTTTTCCTATTGGTTAATTTTGAAGGGGGAGGAGCTTAAAAAAGTTTTTTTATGGTGTTACATTGTAAAACAAGAAATCAATCAATCAGTCAAGTTTCCTGTTAAAAATAATCGTTCATGCATAACAAAACAATATGTTTGTACGGTCATGTTCATTCCATAATAATGATTTATGTCTATGGAATATATGTATTTCAAATTCATACCATGTATCAATACCGTTATTATATAATTTTTGTTGAACCATAATGCGCCATCTAGCCGAATAGAAAATAATTCGGATTTTTTGTTTTTTGTTGGTCGGCGATAGATGGCGTTATTGGAACCATTTATGAATTCCGGTAAACGGACCCATTAAAAAAAAGGGGTTAGTTTTAGGGGGACATGGGTAATTGAAACCGAAAATGAAATGAAATGAAATCTGTATGAGTGTGAAATAATAAATGAATTTCGGTCTTGAAATCAATCTTTTTCTAGCCTTAAGAACCATTCTATAACTTATAGAAAGCTTAGACCTGATGTTGTTGCTGGGTTTTAGAAATGGTCCTAGGGCCCAAAAAAGCACAATAAAAGATTGGAGATTGATTGTACTGTTATAGAAGTCAACAGACTGGGTTGTTATTGTTTTCTGTAGGGCTACTTGGGTTTTTTGGGTCCAAATAATGATCCAAAAAAAAGAAGAAGAAAATTTAAGGGTCCATAAAAAACTATATAAGAGAGCACATTATTATTGTTGGTTGCTGTGTTTGAGTTTGTGATTCGTTTTAATTTTTTCTTTATATTGGTTAGCTTTCTTTTATTTTATTGTTTTGATTATAAATAAAAAAAGTTCAAAGAAAGCACTCTCTCTCACAAAGAACAACAAAAAAACAGGCATCAATAATTTATATTTTAATTAAAAAAATATATTACAACTCTTTCTTTTTTGGCTATGGAAAAAGGCATTTATTGAGATTTTTTTTCTTATTTTTTATTGAGCTTTTGTGATTAATAAATGAATGTTCTTGAAAAAAAAGTTCGCTTTCTCAGTGCAGAAAATGTGGTCAGCCATGTTGCACTCATTTATTGAGATGATTTTCGCTGTAGGATCTCTATGGAGAGAGAAAAAAGGGTTAAATTATGATTGTAAATGATGCAAAAACAAAAACGTTTAATGAAACGTGACATTTAAGGAAATCATCCATCTGAGACCAAACTATGAGTTTCCTTGAGAATTAGTTATTTTTATTATTAAATATTTTAGGATCAGGGTTTATGGATTCTAGGATCCTTGGATTCTATCAGGAATCTTGGATATTGTTTTGATTTTTGGATTCTATTCTGGATTTATAAATTGATTATTGTTTTTCGTAATAATTATGGTTATTAATTAATTAATCAAAACAATTTGATTTGGATCATTGTCTATCGATAATTAACGACCAAATGATCAAATGGTTGCGGAAATTATCATCAGGAAATATTTTAGTCTGGTTATGATGATGATTATTATTGGTCATCATCATCGACCATCCCTTAAACCAGTGTGTGTGTCTGATTGATTGTGCCATTGTTTTTGTTTGTTTGTTTATTATTATTGTTGTTGTTGACACAATTGATTTTCTCTTGTTATCGATTTATCCATATAAACATGGTTTGCTTCATCATCAATCAATCAATCAACCAATAAAACTGATAGGATCGATTGATTGATTTAGCCCAAGAAATTGATCAATTTTTGTTCTGTGTGTCTTGATTGATTGATCAATCTGTGGAAGATCTTTCTCACACAAAAATAAATACGATGTTTATGAGTGTTTCATTTAGCGTTTGACGACGAAAAAAGACCATTTTATTTTCTGATAGCAATTGCATCAAATGTGCGCAAGTTCCATAAAAAAATTGACTGTTGTGAGAATTGTTGGTTGATGTTGTCTGTTCATGAAACTCTGTCTTTCTGTCTCTGACTGTGAATTTTACGTTTGTTTGTGTGTATAAGCAGATTCATTCAACATTCATTCAGTTTTTAAGCTAGTCACATTCAGTTGCTAACAGACTGCCGTACAGTTTGCACCATTTCTCTCCGTATTCAGCCAAAAAAAATCCACTTTTCCAAAAAACGTGTGTGTGTGTTTTGGTGGTGAAATTTTCAACCAAATTTGATTTGTGTGTGGCACAATTTGATTGATTGATTTGCAAATTCTATTGTTTGTGTGTTTGTGTATTATAATTAACTAATTAACTTTATGAATTATATTAATTGTACTTTAACCAATTGTTTTTAATTGATTGATTAATTGTAAATTAATTAATTAATCATTTGAAGTAAATCTTATTTATCCAATTATCTTATTATTGAATTTTTTTATATTGATTGGATTGATTAATTAATTGTGTTTGTGTTTGGTATTTTTGTTGGTTGATTTCTTAGTTTGTGTTTTTTGTGGTGGTAAATCAATGAGTTATTACATCGATACTATCGATTAATAAACACATTTGTTCATCAATTCCATTGGATTTGGACAACGAAAATAAATTTTTTTAAAAAAATGGCGAAAAGAAGAATGAACGCCATTCACCAAAACAATAACATATCAAAATCACCTAAACGTAGAAAATGGATCCATAATAATGGAACATCATTGAAGAGAATGAATGATCCAAATGATCATCGATCAGAACGAATCTTTACCATGAATCCATCCTTATTATGCTCCGCCTATTGCTCCACCACCACCTCATCATCAACGATAAGCCAAAGCAACATAACCACAAACACCTCTTCTTCATCATCTAAAAATCTGCCATTAAAATCATTTTTAAATGGAAATATTTTCTTGAAACAACAATTAATTATAATTATAATTAACATCATAATAATCGGATTATCATCAACATTGGTAACCGGTGCCATCACATATGACGAGCTTCTTTTTCATCAGAAACAACAGCAATTGCAACAATTACAACATCACCAAGGTAGGTTTTCTTAACAAATTTTACTAGGTTAATTCTAATAGATTTTTTCGTGTAAGGTTTTAAATTTCTTTAGAATTTTGTTCCATTGAAATATTTCTTTTTTATTATGATTATGTTTCATGTTCCACACACAAAAATGGGTTGTGTGTGTGATTCATTTAAATGAAAATTGTTGTTATATATATATTTTTTTTTTTGATGAGCTCGATTTACTTTTTGAATCCAAGGATACTACTATTCTAGGATTCTTTAGGATGCTTACTCAATAGAATACGTTTAGGATGCTATACTCTAGGATACTTTAGGATACTAAGAAGAAATTGTAAAAAGAAAAGAACGAAATCACCAAGGCAAGTTAATATGATTGTGCCTATTATTAGTATTGGATAGCTATTATATTGGATAGCTGACTATTGCATTGTAATGATGATGATGATGGCTTTTTACTATAGTAAATAACCAGTCGATAATAACACAGCACAGAACTGTTCTTGTTTGTTCACTTGTACAGTTTTTTTACATCTTAGTAAATTGGTTTGTGTGTGTGTGGTAATATCGATTTAGACTTAAAAATATTCTCTTTTGGACTGGTTTTGTTGTTGTTGGTTGGTTGTTATGCGAACTGTAGGCGTGGCTTAAATAATACAAAACCAAAAAAGGGTTAATTTTAACCACAAATTTAAAAAAGATTAGATCTTGATTGGATTTTTTTCTGATTGGTTGGTTCATTAAATTTTTTGTTTTTTTTTCAATTTTGTATCAAAATTTTTTTCTGATTGGTTGAATTTGTGTGTGTAGGTATTTATTATTGGTTAAAATTCATTTTCCATGCATGAATAACAAGAATCCTTTTGGAATCTGTTTTTTAGGAAACCTATAATCTATAATTACACACACATAAGCCCCACCCACCGACCGAGAGAACAATGCAAAAAAAAGAAAAAAGGTGTCAAACCAAACTAAAAGAGTTATAATTATACGGTTTGCTACATCTGCTATGTGGTTTTTTGTTGTAGCAAAAAAACGTGCTTTTTGGATACATTTTTTCGTTTTGTTTTTCTACATCCTTGGCTACACCATTTTGCTACATTTTCATTTTGGCTATATCTCTTATATATGAATGTCTCTTTAAAAAAATAACTATTTTACCAAAGCGCCATTTTGTGTGTTGTGTATTACATTATCGATAATTTATTGTTATTGTGTTTGTGTGTTAGGCTAGCATTGGTTGGTGTGTGCTCCAGGAACCCAGAAAAAGACAAAATTTATTGAACCAAGCACAAACACACACACACAAATTATTTTGCTATTTATGGCTTGTTTGTGTGTTATATTGGCTATTTTTCTGTTAGGCTGGCAACATCCTCGTTTTCGTTCTTGAACCAATTGTTTTTTGTTTTCGAAGAAAAAAACATATAAAAAATATTTATTCTTCTTCTTCAAAGATTAATGGTCGATGATAATGTTTCTTCTTTAGATTTTTTTTCGTTACTTGCTTTAAGAAACCTAGAAATTCCGCTCCATCTGGTGACACAGAGATCTTAAATATTAGATCTTAAAAAATTAATATTTTTGTTGAATAGGCGCAGCATAGACAGATTGGATAGCTTTTTTAGAGGCGTTTCTATCAAGTTTAATTGGTTAAATAATAAATCTTGATTCTGTTTTTTTTCTGTTTTGGTTGTGTGAATTTTAGGATTCTCTTTTTTTCTTGTATCCTGATTGACCTGAAACTCTTAATCTGATGAGTTCCAGAAAAGCACACACACTTTTTCTGGCTTGTTCTTTTTAGCTTTATGGTTGATTTGTTTTAGATCTGGTGTTGTTTTGTGTTCTGGTTCGTTTTGTTCTCTCGAAAATTTATTTTACCAGCCAGGAAATAAATCTATACTTTTTTAAGGATCCAAAATGATTTTTATTATTATATCATTGCACAATATATTTTTTTATTGCAATTCACATAAAAAACTAGAATAGAATTTTCCCTTTCACTTTAAAAAAAATTAATGTGTTTTTTTGCTTTTGGAGGAAGATTTTTTTGAAGGGGACCAGGTAACAGAAAAAACCTTGTTAACTTGAGAAGCTGAAAAAATAGAAAAAAACCAATATTTAACGATCAATTTTAGCCAAAAAATGCAACATATTGAGATTTGGACATTTCCTTATTGGTAGATTTAGAAAAAAAACTGTGGGTGTGTGTTCTAAAAAAGCCATTTTGCTACAAATTTAGCAGCCATTAATTGTCATTTTGCTACACCAAAAAAAAATTGCTACAAAAAAATTTTCTTCTTTATAGGTTTTTTACAAGGTTTTTTTATTGGTTTGTTGGTGATAGCCAAACAAAAAGAAAAGGAAAAAAATTGTTTTTAGAGAATCTATTTAAGTTTGTTTTTTATAGGATATAATTTGTCGTCATTTTTTGTGTTATTTGGGATACCTGGGAGATTTCTTGTTGTTTTTTTGTTGTTTTAACGCTATAAATTTTAAAGGTTTTTTTGCTGGGAAAAAGAAATAGCTTCCAATGAAAAAACATTCCCCAAACAACACGGAGGAGTATACCAAGAAAAAGCAATCAAGTGGAAAGAAACGATTCCTAGGATTTTCTATTTTAGGTTATAAGTATTTTCGTTCCTGGGATTTCGTTTTTTTTATTTGATATTGAACTGTTACTGGTGCTGTTTGGAAACCAAATTTGAAAAGTCTTTGTGTTGTGTTTTTTTAGTGGGCGTTGATTATATGAGTTTTTAATGGGCGTTTGTAGGCATAAGTTACTCCTACGGATTCAATTAAATACAAACACAAAAAACACGAAAGAATAATAATAAACCTAATTATATTTAAGGAGGTGGAATTGGGGGATTCTTCTGTTGGATTTTTTTGGGTTTCTCTTGTGTTCTTCTAGTGTTAACAAGCTTCAAGGCTTGGTTATAAAAGGAATTGTGTCTAGCTGTTTTGTTGTTTCTGGTTTTGTATTTCTGTTTGGTGTGTTTAGTCTTCTATTGTTTTTATCATCGACTTTCGACTCATCTTTCTATTGCACAAAAACCAAGCGCCCAAAATCGAAATTCTTATCTCTTTCTTCTTATATTCTTATTATTATTTGGATGCAAAATGATTCAACCAATGAGCTAGCGAAAACTAGAACAAATACGATTACGCAACTAGAATTTTTTTTCGTTATGTGGTGTCTATAAGAATGCCAGACCATAGCACAAAATAAGAAACAACAAATAGCAACAAAAAAATTCGCTGCATCATCAGCAATTGAAGTATGAAACCTTTGGGCGTGTGGGCGTCTTGTAAAGCTAGTGTAAATGTCGTTGCTGTCTGAATGGATCTATGCACCAGGATCCAAACACAGGGATCCCTCTAAAATAGCTTGAGGATATAATTATTATTTTTATTTATTTATTTATTGGTTAACAAAAAAAGAAGATCAATTTTTCGTTTTGGATCTAGTTTTTGGATAGCATGGATCCACAGCAGCAGAAAAAAACCAGGAAAAAATTAATAGCCGTTTAATTTAATTTCTACGGATACTAGTTTGTTGATGATGATGATGATTATAATCATCATCTCATCAAGAATCCAAAGATCCAAAAACTGGTTTCTGGAAACCAGTTTTTCAAGAAGAAACAGCAAGCATCTTTATTCATTTATTTATTATCATTATTATTAATATAGTTGATTACAGTGGATTCTCTTGTGTTTTTTTCCTCTGGATTCTGGATCTTTTTTTGTTGCTGGTTCGTTTGTGTGCTTTTAGTATTGATTTTGTAGTATGGTACCAGAAAAATATACACTTCCTAGTAAATTTCTTTTTTTTGCTGTGTGTTTGGCTGGTTTGGTTGTGTGCGTGTATTTGCGCGATATATCTCTGATTTTCTCCCTAAATATATTTCTATGAATGAGCTTTGGCTATGAGAGAGAGAAGGAATGAATCCCCAGCAAAAAAAAGAAGGAAGAAAATTTTGGTTTGTTGCCCAGAGTAATTAAGTTAATCACTTTTCACCATGATTATTCTTGTTGTTGTTAGTTTGGTTGGTTTGCTGGTTGCTTGTCCATGGTTTTTTTTTATTATTCTGCTGCTTGTTTTGCTACTTTTTTTCTTCTTTGGTTCTCTCGCTTAGGAGAGAGAGAGAGAGAGAATCGTTTGGCACATCATCAACAATAACAATAACATCGCTACAGTAGCAAAAAAATATATTAAAAAATGTAGCGAATTGTTGTTGTTCATTTTGCTACAATTTTTTCTCTGGGATTTTTTTGGTTGTGTACAAAGATAAGGTTTCTCTCCCGATCCATCATTTTTTTTGGTTTTAGGTTATAAAAATTATTACTTGCCCAAATAGTCAGCAACAGCGACTGCTGTAAAAACCACTGTTCCAATAGAAGTTGTATTATATTTTTCTATTAGAATTTTTTTTTGCAGTTTTTTCTGTGTGGAACTTTCGATTGAATCCAGCTTTGTGTTCTATGGGTCCTGCTGTTTCAAAATGGATACTTTTTCATTGGGATATTATTTATGATAATTATTATAATTGCTATTAGCCATCATCACAATTTCAGTTGTTCTGCTGTATTGTGTTGTTGTCCAATAATAAACCGATTATCAAAACAACAAAAAACTGTCTATAACGGTCCATTTTCTACATTCCTTTATAATTCTCTCCACCAAAAAAAAACTTGGATCATTCACTTGGTTTTGTCATTAATTTTTGATTTTCCAGAAAAAAATTCACCAAGGTTCACTACCCCCCATAAAAACTAAATTGATAATAATTGTGGTTAGCCACTTTTTAAAAAAATAATTGATAATAATTAATTAACTTTAATTAACTTTTTTTTATGGAGAGAATCCCGGAAGTTGGCTAGGTTTTTTATGGGGTTGTTGATTAATTTTTTTCTGTCTGTGCGTCTGTGTTTATGAATAGATGAGCTTTGGAGACAGCCACAGCCAAAAATTGTATCTGTCAATGACAGGGTTTTTTGGTGGTGGCAAGAAATTTGGGCGGAGCAAAAGAGAGAGAGAAAGGATTATGATTTGATTATTTTCTCAGACCAGAAGAATATTCTGGATCTTTTGTTGACGTGCGCGCGGGGCCTAAGGGCCCAGAAAAAAATTCATGTTACCAAAAGTTTGGTTCGTTAATTTTTTTGTTGTTGTTGTCACAATTTCGATATCAACTTTCAATAAGGTTTTACGCATGTGTAATAATTTTTCCTTGTTACAGTGTATAGAGAGCCCTAGGGCCATATGTGAAAAGTATATCTTTCTATTTTTTCTATGTGAAAGTAAACTGAGACCAACCAAAAAAAAAATTGCCAAATATATTCAAGCAATTGAACCTTGAAAACCTAATCAGCTTATAATCAAACCTAGGGTAAATAATAAAAATATGATGCAATTTTTTTTGGTACGTTTATTTTCAGGGCAAATGAGACAATTTTTCGTTATCCACACAAATGGTTATTTAATTGGATATTTGGATATTGTGAAATATCAAACCTAACAAATGCCAAATATTCTAGTTGTAGTGTAATAACCTGCTTGTCCCTTCCAGAATGGACAATTTCTGATGGATTGCTGTCATTAAATAATATTAGTTTTTTGTCGGATGGCTTGATTCAGTTTTCGGTGTGTGTGTGTGTTTTGATTATTAATTAATTCTAATCATCGACCCATTATTTATTATTATCAAACCAAGTAATCAATCAATCATTTAGCCAAGCTGAATTTAGCTTGGAAATAAAAATAAATTTCAACTCTTGTATATCATTTTGTGTGTATGTTTATTATGGGAAAACCACATCAAAAAACAAGGACTAAAATAATAATAAAAAACTGATACAAAATAAAGCTTAAAGCTCCTATTTTTTTGCTGGCTGGTTCCTATTTTGGAAAAAAATTCCTTGTGAACCAAAATAGAATAGCGCCATTATTATGTCAACATTAATTTGTGACTATAGGAACCTGGTTACTGGCAATCGTTTTTTCTTTGGACAGTTTTTAGGTCTATTTCTCCGCACACACACAACCAGAGGAAAAAATCATAATCTAAGCTTTTGATAATGGACGTTTTCTTCTTTTTATTTTGGTTGGTTTTGGAAAATTATGTCCACAAAATGAAAATGTTATTGCTAGTCGTCGTTTTTTTTCTGCTGTTGGTGGACAACGAAAATTATCCTCAGTGTAAATGGTGTTTTTCTTTTGGTTGTGTCCAACGAGTTTTTTTGTTGTTATTTATTTATTTTTTTAAATATTTTTTCTCAGGATTCAATTCTGCAATATGAGATAGACTTTGACTTTGATTGGTTTCTGGGATTCTTGCTCTGCTCGTTTAGAATACTGTTTATATATTGGAATTTATTAATATTGCTAGTCTGTGTGCTTCCAGTAGGAAAATAATAATAATCATCATACCATTTGCCATTTAGGTAATTGCTGTTGGGCACAAACGAACCAAAAAGCAAAAAAAAACACACACAGAAAAAAGTGAACCAAACCAAGTTTTTTAGGCTATTTTTTTGGTTCTTCTATTCCTTTTTTCAGGAAAAAACTAGGCGACAAACAATTTCTCTGTATAGAGCAAGCTGTAAATTGTTTTTTTTCGTTGTTTGGCAGCGGTCAATTTGGTGGCGGTGGTTCGGTGAGATCATCGCGTGCTTTTGGAACATTTTTTGTTGTTGTTTTTCTTGTTTAGTTGATAATTATAGGCCAAGTTTTTTTCTGCCGTGTTGTGTGTGGTTAAATTTTAATTAACAGCACACAAACCCTCAAAAAAGCTTTTTTTTATAACCTTTTCTGTGTGTGCAGATTAGATGATTCAAGCTTGGCTTGGTTGATGTTTTTGATTTATGATCCATTTTCTATTGTTGTCCAATATAGTGGTGTGTGTTTGGTTGATCATCAAACTTTGCAAACCAATGGATTTTAATAATAATGATGATGATAATGGTTTGGCACCCTCTTGGATTCTGGATCATGGATTCTGAGGATTCTTTTTGTATTCCAGTTTTTGGTAATCATTCATTTTTTCTATTGAAGCTTTTTTTGGTGATTCAAGATCCATGGATCCATTCTTGTTTTCCCTCCATTCAATTCACAATTTACAATCCAACTGTTTAGGGTGGGTTTATATAGCCCAAGTTCGATATAATTTTTTAAATAGATTAGATAGAATGTTTCTTTTGGAGCTATTTTAACCCAAAACATTCTTTTTATATATTCCTGTGTGTGTGTATTCCAGAAAAAATACTTCACTTGGCCCAAACTGGCATTTTGTTTTGGTCATTCTTTTTTTTTTCGTTTAGTCCTGCGTTTCGGGCTGCTGACCACCGCCAAAAAACTGTTTGAGTGAGCGAGTGCAAGTGAGAAAAATCAATCGCCAATCAATATTCATCGAATAAGACCAATACTAACCGACCGACCAAGCAAACAGCAACAAAATAGCCAAAATTTATTTTCCCAAAATATAGCCCCAGCAAAAAACCAAAAGAAAAAATTTCTTTGGTTACGTTGTGTCTTCCTATTCTTATTCTTTTTTTTGGATTTCTCAAAGAAAATGTCGTTTAAAAAGAATCCTGGTTTTCGAAGATTCTGGTTAGTAGAAAGATCCTGTTTTTTGGGGATCCTGGTTGGTGGAACAACCAAAAACACACACAAGAAGAATAATAATAATGCGGAACTAAAAATATACGAATGCTAAAAGAAACGATCATCATCATCAAATCAACATCAATGCATTCTTTTCTTTTTTCTTCGGCATCTTTTGTGTGTGTGTGTGTGTTTGGGAAGCTTTTTTGGATTCTGAAACTGCTGCTGGTGCTTGTGGTGCACTTTCTTTAGAAAGAGATTCTTTTCTCTAGATTCTGGTAGATTCTGGATTCTGGATTCTGAAGGCTCTAGATTCTTGGTTCTAGATTCTGGGTAGATCCATTCATCTCTTCGATCTGATCGTTCATCGAATTCGACAACAACAACAAAAGCACACACATAGGAGCACACATCGAGAATTCAAATTGAAATTTTATTGAAATTTTCTTTTTTCTTTTCGCTTTTCGGTTCGCTGCTGCTGTTGCCGCTGTTTTTTTTCGTTTTTTTTTTGAAAGCTTTAAGAATGATGTTTGATCGTTGTTGACAACCAAAAAAGAAAAAAAAAAGAAAAGAATCGTTTGTTTTTTAGGAAACGTAAAGAAAAATATATTTCTTTATATTTTTCCTTTTCCGGTTTTTTGTTGATTGGTTACTTGTTTTTTGTTTGTGCTGGACTTGAAACATTGTCCAATATGGATGTATGGATTATATTCCCAAATGCATTTTGCTTTGAATCTTTTGAATTCCTATATTTTTAGGATTTATACGGTTCCAGGTGAATATTTCTAGACACTAGCCTTAGAAATATTGTCTGGATACCTAGATTTATTCCTTTTTTCGTTGTTGATTTCAGAATAATCTTTTTATGGTGAAAAAGATTTATTTTAGTTACTTATTTTTTCATATATAAACAAGCAAACTGTCGGCTAACTTGACAGACTGAAGATATTTTTAGGATTCTTTTTCTCTATAGGATTCTTCTTGTTACCAGAATCGTTCATAGATATAGGGTGCTAAATATTTTAAGAGAATATTTCTGTTTTTTTGGATTGGTCTGGAATATTCAGGAATATTCCATCTGTGTTCTTTTTAGGGGCGCCAGATTCTTGAAACGAAGCGCGGATTCCTCAAGTCCCAAAGGGGAAAGGCCGACTGGAATCTTCGTCGAATTCTTTCAGAAACAGTCAACCAGAGAGAAAGGGAATGAAGCAGTCAGTCAGTCACTAACTTACCAATCCAAATCTCACAAGGTTTCAAAAAGCTAGCCAGAGAGAGAAAGAACTAGCTAGTGAGAATCATTTCCTAAAATGAAATCCAACTCTGTTTTCGTGCAAATATCTTTAAGGATCTCTCTTTCTTTCTATCTTAAATATAAATAAATAATTTTGGGTCGATTGGCCATTTAATAATAATACAATTTGGGCTGTTTCAATATAAAACTATACCAAACACACTGGGGCTCAAAAATATAGGAAATCAGCAAATATATTTGAAAAAAAATATATAATAATATTATTATTTAGACACATAGAGTTAAGCTTGTGTGTTCGATATGTGGTCATCTATCATCATCCAGTAATTTCACACAAAAACCCTGTGTGAAATTTCTGGCCTGATTTTGTTTTTTTTTCGTTTCGTTTTTTTTCTTGGTTTGGTTGACTGGTTAGCCTGGGCAAAAAAAGGAAAAAAACTGGTTATTTTTTCAGGATTCTTTCTATTTTTTTTTCTGTGGATCGATTTTCGGTTTTGCACACTCCTTTTTTCTTTTCTTCCTATAGCAGGAATCATTAATAATTAACTTTCTTCTTTTTTCGTCGTCGTCGTGTGTGTGTTCATAAGATTTATGGGCTTGTTGTTGTTGAAGAAAAAAATTATTTTACTTTGAGACCAAAGTTCCACACACAAGTGCTGTGTGAAATTATTTTTTTTGTTTTGTGTGTATTTTGGATACCAGCCAACAGCATCAACCAACTATATTTGATCTTTGAATTGTGGACCCTTTGGTAATCAATTTTTTCGGCCGGGTGTACCGGAAACATTCTAGGAAAGGAGACCTTGGATTTTTATGAAGAAAACTTTTTTTGGTTTTTTCGGTCATTCGGAAGAGGGCAGAGGACCTAGGGACCAAAGGAAATAGGGCAAAAAGATTAAGGAATTAATCCATTTTTAATAATATTTTTTTGTGAATTGGTTTCTTGTGGTTAGAGATAAAGAAGATTAGTTTTGCTTTTTTTTTGATAGGCTTGCTTATTTGTCATAGGAAAAATACATTCTGCCTTTCAGAATCGATTTGGCTTTCGATATTTTATTTATTTTGACATCATTTTTGATGTTGTATTTTTTTGGTTGTTGGTCTTGTCATTCTCTGGTCTCTTTTTCTCCTCCCTTTTTCTTTTTTGCTCCTCCCCTTTCTCTCTATCTATCTCGCTCTCTCTTTTAGTTCCGCCCCTTTTTGCTCTCCCACTCATTCTCTCCCTGTTGTGTCTTGTCAAAATGATGATTTTTGTGTGATGTTATCATGTATTATTATTTGATGGTCAATGCACTCATGTTTTTTCTGGTCATTTTTGTTTTGTATTGGTTTGTTTGCAATGAAGCATTGAAAATTTATTTATTTATTAATGAATGAATGGCAATGGGACATATAGACATGAGAGAGAGAGTGAGTGAATAACTTGAATCAAGCTTATGGTTCATCAGCTGATGACAGACAAGTAGAAAAGAAGAAAGCATCCCAACACACAAAAAACTTAATTAGTAACAACAGCTTCAATAGGGGAGATCATTCCATGTTTTTTGTTTGGATTCTTTCAGTCTCTCTCTCTGCTATCTTTCTCTGGTTCGGTGTGTTTCATTATGTGCAAGTGAATGTTATGTTTTTCACATCAACGAACAAACAACAAGAATAAACCGTATACGAAATTGGATTTTGATGCCGCACCATTTTTTTGTATTGGTTGCTTAGTTCTGTTCTTGTCAACCATTCATTCCCTGTGTTTTTATTTATTTTTTTGGTGTGTTGTCCATTTTATTGCCCATTCACTCCGCTCTCTCTCTCTCTTGCCCTTACACTTTTTATCAAAAAAAACTAGCCAATAATAATGATGTTTGGGCGTGGCCTATGTTGTGCTACTAAGTTTGTTCTATAATCAATCATATTTTTTTCTTGTTATTTTCAATTTTTTTGAATTAATTTTCTCATCTGTTTTGTTTGTGTTTTGAATCATCAAATCAATAAAAATGATTAACCAAAAATTTTTCCTTATGGTTAAAAAGCTATATCCTAGGATTAAGCCTAGTATTTTTTCAATAAGGTCCTAAAGTAAATATTTAAACGTTGACAAACAAGAAATTGATGATTGCGTGCTTACGTGTTAGCTAGGTTGTTTCATTTCAATCAATCAGCTCAATTTTTTTTCGCCAAAAAAAATGCAAAAATAACTTGTCTATGACAATTTTTTTCTTATTCGGCAGTTATTCGAGAGAGAGAAAAAGTTATTATTGAGAAAAGAATTGGTCAACCAACCGAAAAAACATTGATCAACAATCTTAAATCTTTTTTTTGTTGTTGTTGGTTGTATTTGGTTGGGTTTGATTTTCTTTGGGCTGGTTGTAATTCTGGTAGCCAAAATTCTGGTATTTTTGTTTGTTTGTTTGGCTCCTTTTAACTGCAAAAACTTTCATTTTGACTTTCTCTCTCTTATATTGACTTATTTTTCTTTCATTGGTTAGGTAATATTTTCTCTTCGTTTCTAGCAAGCAAAAAAATAGGAAACTTTTTCTTAATTGATTTTTCTTCTTCTTCTTCTGGTTCGCCAAAATCAAAGAAAAAAATACGAAGAATAAGAAGAAGAAGTAAGGAAGAAAAATAAGATTTGCTAGAAAAATAAATTATTATCAAAATTATTGGCCGCCCTCTACCGGCCGTGGTTTAGAAGAATTGACCACCGGGACAAACTAACCAAACGCAAGGGGTCAAAAAAGGTTTTTCCAATTATCATTAAGTGTTCTTGGTTCTGTGTGTGTGCCTATGGGATTTTTTCTTGGTTATTACAAAAGAAATTGATTTTGATTAAATCTTTTTTTCTTGTTGGAGAGAGATCTTAGGAAGCGCGTGTTACAGCAGGAAATAATCTGTTTTGGATCTCAATCTGTTAAACACACACACAGGAATGTTATTAACGATAATAATTAATTGAATTGAATCTTGTGAAAATTGAATTTGGATAATTGAATTTGACTTTAATGCAATCGAAGATTTGTAGGCACTCTCTTAGGCTTTTAACCCTTCTATTTTCTTTTATATTTCTATTCTTATTTAAATCACTTGGTGTGTGTGTGTTTGTGTATCAATCAATCAACCCAGCCAGAATGCAATAGTAGAATTGTAATAATATTATATTCTATTGTTATATTCATCAAAAAATAAGGGGAATCCAATAATAATTATTATTGGAACCCAATGGTGGACAACACTACAACAACCAGAATGGCAGAATATTCGTGACCAGAATCATAATAAATTGTAAATATAAATTATTTTTTATACTGGACCTGCTGGTTTTTTTTTCTTTTTCATTTATGCTCCGGCTTCGTGTTTGGGTCAGGCGATTTTCCCGTCATCGTCGTTGTTGTTTTTCTAGACACAAGTTTCCAAGAGCTGGTTGCAAAGTTCTCTTTTTTATTATTAAAATCTAGATATTTTTTTCTAGTTTAGTTTCTTATTTATTTTATTTTGAGGAGAGATCTTAATTCAAATAAATAAAGATAAATGTTTGACCTTAAAGGTCATTCAGAATGGGCCAACAACTACCGGATATTAATTGAGAAGTACACAATGTACCAGAAGCATTAGTCATCGGTCAAATGATAATTAATTGCTTAATAATGAGAAATTTGGTTTGTTCTATGTTGCTCTCGGCTGACCTTCACGAGGAAACAAGCTCACAAATTAGTAAATGGTAAAGTTGAAAGTATATGTACATTGTACATTGTACAAAATTCGTATATACGCACAATTGTTGTGTTTTTCGTGTATACGGGCTCGTAAACTTTTCTTTGTGTGTGTGTGCACTTAGCAAAATCAATGAGCTGAGCTAGAGAGAGAGTGAGTAACTAGCTGCGCTCGTCCACTTGTCCCCTGACCCAAGCCATTTCATCCTGAATCCAAAAAGCAACTCACTCTCTCAATAATGGAACACTAATTGTCCCCACCATCATCATCACCCCAAGCCATTATCCATTCTAACAAAAATTTATGAGTATTGTTCTTGTTGTTTTTTTTTGTTCTGTTTCAAAATCTGTTTTCCACATAAAACAAAATGTCTACGAACTCGTAAATTGTTCGATCCAAAAAAAATAATAATATTAAAGTCAATAAATTTTAAACTAAAAATTCACCTTCAAAATTCTTTTTCGTTGGAATTTTGTTACAAAATTTCGTAAGCTAAACGATGCGTTTTTAGTAATTTTTTTTATTAAAAAAAACTTTTCGTGCAAAAAGGGGCGTGGAACCGAAAGGGGAAAAATTGAATCCACCTCCATAAACGAAAATGCTTTTTGAAGGTTGCTTGCTAAACTAAGCTAGCTTGTTCAATGATCCAAGCATCCAAACAACAAAAAAAGGATTAATCGGAAACCGGTTTAATTTAGTTTGAAGGATAAATACTAAAATGCAGCATGCTATATTGGATACTACATTTTCCTTGTTAATTATATTGCAATTTGTTTCCTCTTGGATAAATTCATGTGTTAGGTTTATAGTTTTTTTTTGGTTTTAATCCTTGTTTGATTTATTGTTGTTGTTTGCGAATGTAAGCTTCTTCTTCTTCTGGAACAACAGCTTCTCATCTGGGCACGAAATCACTTCTTCGTAACGCATGTGCCTACCAACCAAAAATCAAAAACTGGCTTTTTGCTTTTATAATGGCTTGCTTATCTTTTAGAATTTTTTTCTTTCCTCTGGTACGTTTTTTTGCTGCAAGATAAATCTAGCAAAAAAGGGTTAATTTATAGCATTTGATATTTAGGCAAAAAAAGAATACACAGTGAAAATAATATTTAAATGGATCATTATTGTTTGATATAACCAGAGAATAGGATTCTTTGAAGCCATAATTTAAGACACGAGTGGAGAGATGGACAGCACAACAATAATGGCCAAATGTGTTCCACAGTGTGTGTGTGTCCAATGAGAGTTTGATTTAATCCTGATTTGATATTTTCACTTGAAACTTTTTGTTGGCTGGCTGGCTAGAAAGGAAAAAATAGAATTCAGGCCAGAGAAAAAAATGATTGCCCTGCCAAATGTTTTCTCTCTGGTTCTGTTTGGCTCATTTCACTTTGTTTGGTTGGTCGCGCGGTTGGTTGATTCAATATTTTTCTTCATAGGCTTCTTCTTGTTGTTTTTTCTTGGTTGACACATTTCAGTCACTCATTCTCGACACACACACACGCAAAAAACCGTCCGTCACTCACTCTGTGAAAAACTATTTTTTTTGGTGGATGTCTTCTCCCTATCCAAAATTATTATACAACCAGTAATAAAAAAGAAGAATAATTCTTAGTTTTTTTGTGATGTGGCTTGATGGTTGTTCGCATTTTTACGCATCGAGAAACATTCTTCTCACTCTTGGACAAAAAGAAAGAATCCTATAGGATCCTGTTGGATCTATGGATTCCGTAAACGACACAACCAGACGAACAACAAATAATAATATTTATTTTATTTCTCATGGCTGGCTCTGCGTGTCCAAACATTTTTTTTTCTCTCTCTCTGTACCCAAAACAAACGGACGGATGTTGCCAAATGTTTCGTTTGTTTTGTTTGGTCGGATATATTGCTCAATAATCGAACAAACAAACAAAATACAGAGAGAATATTCCTGGAATATACAAGGAACACAATTGAACACACCCTTCCTGTTTTTTTATATTTACACAGATGTAGCAATTTTTTTTTGATTGTTTGGGTGTTGATTACTAAATAATAATTCCATTTCTTTTAGAGTGATTCTCACAGAGATTGGACATAAAATTTTATCAAAAGAGAGAGAAAGAAAGATCAATTTTAGCTACATTGATTGCTACAACAAAATTGATACATTTTATCGTTTAAAAAATTTAATAGTTGTAACTGAAAATGGCTACAATTTTTTTTGGTAAGTGTATTTGAGAAAGAGACATTAACGTTTAATGGTGGCATTGACATTGGGTTTCGTTTTTAAGCGGTGGCTTTATTCCTATGTTGATTGTTTTTGGATGCTTGATGATGATAATGATGAAACAAGCTTCACTTGATTTCCAAGAATCATCATTGTCAGTCTGTTTTTTGGTTTGGTTTTTTTAATGATTTCTTTCGGTTCGTTGGGTTTCTATTTCTTTTCCAAATTCCAGTCTTTTTCCCTTCTGCAAAAAAGCATCTGCTAAGTATTATAGATCGAGGAAAAAATACGGTTTTTTGTGAAAATGTAAAATCATTATCATCAGCATCATAATAATAAATTTTATAATAATAAATCAATTGAATTACATCAAGTTTTTAAACGATTAAATTCAATTTTTTTATTTAACTTTTTATACTCATTTCTATATCATACAAAAATATAACTGGATTCATAGTAGTAGTGTACATCTTGGATTCAACTGGATCTAAATTACAGCAGGATACTGTTTGGATTCTGTTTGGATTCATTCCTTTTCTCCCACAGTGTGTTTGTAAAGGGGAATCTAATGCTGTTCGTAATGATCCTTAACTGTTGTATATTTTTTTTTGATTTCCTATTGAGAGGAGTGCTGCACCCCTGGTAAATCTCTAAAGGCTGTCAGTCTATATATGATTTTATGTGTTCTGTCATTATACAATTGTGCTATGAACTAATGCTGTTTTGGATCATCATAGTTGGATCATGATCTTTTACACACTCATATGGACCATACGATGATTATGTTTAATTTATTATTTACATTATCGTTCTCTTTTTCTCTTCCATAGAAAAAAAACATCCATTGAAAGATTGTGGCTTGTGATCTCTCTCTGTGTGTGTGGGTGCTTGTATATAAAGAAGATGAATTATTATGATTTAGTTGCTGTGCTCAATGTCAAGTGCTTCTCTCTCGTTCATAACTCTTGGTTTAAGTGCAATAAAACCGAAAGACCATAGGGTCTTGCGGTGGTGGGTCTATTTGACAACTTCTCTAAGTACTCAGTTTGTGTGTGTATGTTTTTCTGATTCAATCAAAAAAAATGTATCCCAGGATCCATATTTTTATGGTGAAACACATTGGGGACATTGTGATTCTTTATAAACAGCCAAAAATGGTAGATATCCGGATCGATTTTTGTTTTGACAGTCCACCAAAAATCGTAAATCTTATTTTTGTTGGACATCGTGTGGTGTGACCAAACAAAAAAATTGTAGCAATTTTGAATGATTGTTTTTTATTTCAAATCTTATTTATATGATTGCTACAATGTATTCGTTTGTTTGTGGGTGTATTCACTGAAAGAGTTAATGTAGCTATTTATTTTGCTACAAATTTAGATACAAATCATGTTTGTTACAAAAAAAAAACCAAAAAAAAATCTGTGTTTGCGTGTTTGAACAATTTAAGAAATAAATAGATGATATTAAGAAATTGGGATCAATAATCATTATCATTTGATGATGATGATAATGATAATGATCATCATCTTTATTATCCGGTATTTTAGCCATTGATGATCCATGGATTCTTTTTATAAACTTTGCGTGATCTCCAAACTAAATTTGATTTTTTTTATATTATATTTCTAGTTTGTAGGGATTTTTTTATCACCACCAAAAAATTTTTTTGTTTGAAAAAAATATAAATTTTTCTTTTTTTGGTTGTTTACTTTGCCAGTTCCATTATTTTTGCTTTTTTTTGGTTGTTGGCTGCGAAGCACAAACCTATTCGTGATATTTGTTCATTGATGATGGACTGTTTATAGTGTGATGTGTTGATGATGATCATAATGCTGTGTTAGATGCCGTTGTTCCGATGCATCAATGATGATGTTGATGAAAGGCTTGAAACACCATTAACCAATCTGTGTTTGTGTGTGTGTGATTCATAGGGTCCAGGGTCCAAAAGACAACACCCACCCCTTCTGCCTTTAAATTCACATAGATCAAGATAAATCATATATATTGGGTAATGGCTTTTCCGGAAATTATATGGTTTTATACGCTGCCAAAACTGACTGACTGGCTGGTGCAAACCATCATCAAATAAAAAAAATATCCCAAAAAAATATATTTTTGGCACACATCTTTTACACCCAAATGATGAACTGTATGTTTGCTGTAATATCTCATTATAACGGCTCCAAATATTCTATGTTCTGTATTTTTGTTCATTTTAACCGAATGAAAAAAACAAACAACAAGAAAAAAAGTTCCAACGTTTTCGGTCATTCATTTTAATGGAGAAAAAACGTTGGAACTTTTTTTTCTTGCTGTTGTTTGTTTTTTATATTCTGGGTAAAAGCACATTTCGTTTGTGTGTGTTATTATATTCGTTTATAATATTCCATTATTTTCATGTGTAAATTCACTTAGCCAAAAGATGTGTTTATGTGTGTGTTCCAACAACAAAAAACATAAAGGAAACGGTCCATTATTTTTTGAGGCTTTCAATTCAATTTTAGTTGCTTGGCGCGTATTGTTCCTCTAGCCATAATCAAACAAGGAAATAACAAAGAAAAAGATCATCAAATGATAATCAAATCTAAATTTAATTAAAAATAAACATATATAAACTATCAATGATAAGAATTCTATTTGGTATTCAAGGATTAATTTTTTTCTTCTTGGTATTATGGATTCTTTGATTCTTGGATTCTTGGATTCTTCACAAGGATTTATTATCCTAAGTTCATTCACTTATGTTTTCAATTGATTTTTCTTTCTGGATCTTGTTGTTGTTGGTTGAATGATCCTGAATCCAGGATTCCAGCGAAAACAAAAGCACAACAAGAAAATAGGTGAACCACAAAAATATCCTCGTCTTTTTTTCTGGTTTTTCTCTTTCTGGTTTTGTTGTAAAAAAGCTTGTTTTCTACATGCTTGTCGTGGTACAAGTTTATGGCGTGTCTAGC
Organism: Tragopan temminckii; assembly: GCA_028571105.1. NCBI lineage: Eukaryota > Metazoa > Chordata > Aves > Galliformes > Phasianidae > Tragopan > Tragopan temminckii. Next base: position 232,236 of record JAOWBP010069413.1, read on the forward strand.
CTGCAAAAAATATATAAAAACCAACCAACCAACCAAAAAACACGAACACGATAAAAATACTGGACTCTGTCTGGCTATGAAACATTGACTGGTTTTTCCTGAAAATTGACCATTAAAACAGCTTTATTTGACTGGTTGGTTTTTTTTGTTTTTAACCACAAAAATTCAATGGAATTTACATGATCAATTTTTTTGTTGTTCCAAGAATCAAAAAACGTTTTTTTGGCTTTCATCACAATAAATTATATCTCTTCTCACTTTTTTTACGAAGAAAAACCAGAGTTTTTCGTGAATTTTTTTACGAACATTTGTCACTTTTGGGGTGCTGTCACCGTTTGACCGTTATGGGTTTAGACCTTGAACGAGAAAACCGACCCTAACTCTGTCCCTTTTGGACGACTTTATGAACATTGGCTCGTTATTTTTGTTCGTTGACTCATTTTTATTATTATTCTACTATGTCACATTAATTTTCTCAATGTGTTTGTGCATTGAATTAAGCTAGCTATAAAGTCACACATTCAGCATCGAGTCAATCCAATTTGCAAACAGACATAGACTTTAGGGACTTGTGAAAATATTATTTTGGAAGGCTGGATGGTTGGAGATGTGGAGAAAGCACACCTTCTGTCGTTGACCAAATTGCAAAACGTGTTTGCTTGTTTTATATTCCCTTGATTTGATGTGATTTGTTTTTATTTGGTTTTAGGGAGGTTTGCTTTTATTATTTTTGCTGTGTGTGTGGGCGGTTTGAAAGAGATTCAATCAATTGAATCCAATCCAAATCTACAAGAGAAAATACTCTTTTTCTTATGGTGCACGTTTTTACACCAAAGTTCTGTTATCTAGGATCTCTATTCTCTGGAACAATATTTTTTTTGGTTCGTCCAGCTGTTCATTGACCGACAGACCGACCACTGATTGACCATTGGTCCAATCTTTCTAAATCCTCCTCTCCAATGAAATGAATCGCTAATATCTTGCAGCTTGTGTCTATGTGTGATTGTGTGTATGTCTATATGTCATTTATCTGAATCAGAATAATATTTTTGTTTTTGTTTTTTTGGTTTGGTTTGTTGGGTTAGTTTGTCCGGTGATGATAATAAAAATTGGCCCAAATGGAGAGCGAGTGAGACAGATTGCTTGTCCACTCTCCGGTTTTGTGTGTGCAGCATATTTTCTCTGTGTTGGGAAGCATTCAAGATTCCAATTAACTTACTGTATAAGCTCAATGGGCTTGTCTATTACTTGATCGCTCTGGCTGGCTACTAGCTCATTTCAGTAAATTTGTCTTTTTGTGTGTGTGAACGCGTCCCTTTGGATAATTTATGTTTCTGATCTGTCGTTCTGGGTTTATTTTTCGGGTACTATTTTTTTTGGATCGTTCCAGCATCCAGCAATTACCATTTCCAGCAAAAAAAAAAAACCTTTTCTGGTTTAATTTTCCTCTGGTTTTTTTTGGTTCTAAGATTCAATGTCAAAAACCTAAAAATATACATCAATGTTTATTATTATTATTATGGATTCTGAACTGAATTCGCCATAAGACCCATACACACACATATATACAGGAGTCCATACATAAAATATAACATACGCCGACACAAAAAAACACACACACACAGAGAGCAACCAGAGAATCCAGAATCCATTTACCAGAAACAACAAAGAAGAATCCCCTCAAAAAATATAGAAAAAAAAGAATATTGTGTTGAGCATAATAATAACTAAATGAAATACAATATTCTCTCTCTATGTATGTATTTTTATATGTATCTTTTCAGTTATTCTCTATGGTTTTTTTGGTTTGTTATGATTACGAAACCAATTTTGGCATAGACACACAATCACACACACCAACACACCAACACAAACAGCATTGGGATGTATCAAAAATAAGTATCAAATAACCAAGCAAAATGGTGAAATAATCAGGGTTGAAAAAAAAGAAGAAGCCTTCATGTTCTGGGTGAAAATTTTTTTGTTGTTGGAACCATGGAAAATGGTACATTTGATGATCACATCTCACTCGATCTTTTTTTTTTTTGGTTGATTATGATTCGGTCAACAACATTAGAATTGCCTTGTTTTTTTTGTTAGGATTCTACGCCAAAAACATAAGGCAATTTATATATAAAAACTTGCTCCTTAGAATCTTAAAAATGAATCCTATTTCTTTGGTTGGTTATTTGCTTTTTTTTTGTTTGTTTGCTTTTCTGTTGATCCTAACATGTGATCCGGCAATTTGATCCAAACAAAATGAATGAATCCATAATAAACTCATAATAATTGCTTGATTGACTTATAAAAAGAAGGAGGAGCTTAAAGACAAAAATTGGCTCCGCCTATTTTAAATTGATATTCTGAGATAGAAAAACTACCGTTTTTTGTTAAATTTGTCTATTGTTTCCTTGTTTCCTAAGGGGTTATAATATTAAAAATTGATGTTTAGCATTTTTTTTGGGTGGGCTGTTACCAATTTTTATGGACACATCTGACTACAACAACTAGCTAGGGTCTGTTTGATTGACAATGATTAGGTCGCTCACTTTTTTTATTATGGACCCTGGGGACACATTTTATATTGACACATTTATGGACGCGCTTAGCACAGACACACAGTAGGTGTGCTCCATAGCTAGCTAGTTTTTGACAATCCTAGCTTGCTAGAACAATATAAAATGTGTAGAGAGAATTTGATTAATTGTCCAATAATACAACAACATTATAATCCATTATCCACTAATGGATTTCATTTGTTTTCTCCCCAAAAATGCGTGCAATTTTTCGATAAGAGAGAGCCAAACTACAACAACCAACGATAATAATAATAAAAAAACGGGGGCGGAGTTTTTTATAGTTGTTTTAATTGTTAGCACGTAAAAATGCTTATTGAATAGGCGGAGCTTAAGAATGGAATGAACATTGCATTTCATTTCATAATTTCATTTTCATCAATTATTTAGACAGACACACACACACTGGCTTTATGTGAAATGTCCATCTCGTGTGAACCATACACGCCAAAATATTTTTGTATTGAGTCACTCACTCACACACACCAGAATCCAGGAAAATTGACAGAATTTGTAAACGAAATTGAATTTGTTTTTTTTGTAAATTTGACGCACGCGTTAAGATTTTTTTTAATAGCTCCCTGGCTATCGTACTTTTTTTGGTTGAGGAAATGGTTTTTCTATTCTTTTTTCAGGGCCAGGGTCTGTATAAAGCTTTTTTTGTAGGGAACAAAAATTTAAATTTTAAACAACAACAACAGAAATTTGTATACAAGAAAAAAATTTTTCTTCTTCTTTTTTTGTGCGAAAAAACCATGTCAGCCAATCGCTCGTCTGTCTGTCTGGAATGTTTTTTATTTAAATTTTTTCTCTGTTTTTTGTTTGTTGGAAGCAAGTGTATTCGATATAGTTTATCGAATTGAGTTTGAGAAGCCGAGTTTGTGTGTTGCATGTCTTGAATGGTCTCTCTATCTCTATCTATCTGGCTATTGTTTTTTGTTTGCTGGCTGACTAGCTAGCTGAATGATTTTGAGTGTAAAACATGTCATCATTGAGTAAAAAGGCAAGCACATGTCACATAGGGAGAGAAGGTTTGCGTACCAAAACAACATGTCAAAATGGTCTGTTACTGGTTCCCATAGAGCTCTCTCTAGCTTTCTCTAGGCTGTTTTCTAGCTCTAGCAGCAGCCTGGAACAACTCAAACAACAACAAACAAATTTTTTTTCATAGAAATTTTATAAAAAACAAATACTTTTTTTCTCTGTCATCAAATTGACACATATTTTTGGTTGGTTGCTTGTTTCAAAATGAAAATGTGTTTTTGAATTAATTAATTTGATGGGACAAATTTAAGAGAGAAAGAAATGTTAAGAGTTGTTTGTTTGCTTGTTTTACTAAAGGAAAATAACACAAAGTTGAAATTTGAAACCAGGAGTTTTCGGAAAGGAGAATAGGGGCCCTAACATTCATGAGAGACCAGCTGAGCCTAACCGAGTGTCAGAAATCATTGCTGTTGAACAACAACAAAAAACAAGCGCAGCAAGCTGCCAAAAGTGAGCTGTCTGTCAATCACATTCAAAAACAGCAAATTATCATTCATTTGTTATTTGATTTTTTTTTTGATCTAGCAAAAAAATACCAGATGCCAAAAGTTTCACGCGTGCGCTCGTTCGTGTGTTTAGCAGGGTCATTTGCGGGTCAATTGTCAAATGAAATAATGGTTGGAAGGATGTGTCCATCATGACTCATCAACTCAAATTCCTTTTTTTCCGAGAATACAGAAAAAAATAATAATTTAAGAATTCCAACACGCACAATAACGAACCGTTTTTTGCTATGATATTTTTTGCAACCGGAATTTCCTCTATTCAAATATTCTATTTGTGACTATTTTGTGTGATATTTGATGAGTTTGGGTGATATTCTGGCCTGTGTTTGTGTGCGTGTGTGTTTGTGAATAAATAATAAATAAATATATAAAAACACATTCTCTCTCACATAGCAAACTAGAATGTCGAATGTCGAACAAGAATTCTGAATTCTTTTTTTTTTTTTGGTTGGTTGTGTTGTAACTGGGAAATGCTGGGATTCTTGTTTTGCCTTGTTCTTCTTTATTATTCAGAAATTCTCTCTCACTCACTCACTTTCTAAGAGAGTCCTAATGATGGCCCGAAAAAAATGGACGGTTTGGACCATTGGTCCAGAGAATATTTATTTTTAGCATTTTTTCTGCATTTTGGACCGAGACCGAGATTTGTTTGTTGGAATTTTTTCTTCTTCGTTTTTTTTTGGTTCGTGAGTCCAAACAAACAACAATCAAAATAATAAGCAAGAATTTGACAAAATTAACGAGTGATTTTGATTTTCGTTTGGCAAGATTCTTTGTAAGATTCTTCTTCTTTTTCCATTGTGTGATTGAAAAAAACACACACACATGGAAAATTAATGAATGTTTTAAGTGTAATGGAGGAGAGGAGGTTACCATGAAGAAAAATATGCAGCTTCATTAAAAATTCTGGTTTTATAGAAAATTTTTTTTCGCGAACACAGAAAAAATCTCAGAGTGGATCTCTCTCATTCATTGAATTTCATTTATTTAATATTCGATAGTGAAAAAAAGTCGTCGACCCTAAAAAATAAATATAAGAGGATCACTATCATCATTATTAAGAGAAATTTTTGAGGGGAAAAGTAATAGGCGTGTTGCAAAAAAACGGCGGTGGATCATCACCACCATCGACATGTTCTGACATATCGAATGAATCCTAGAGTGAATCCTGGAATGATTTGATTATATTTGCTATGTGTGTGTTGTCAAATATAGTTCTGGACTTTTAATATCATTTTGGATCATTGTTCTCTAGCATTCTGCAATAGAAGGAGAGAGGGATGGTTTTGTTGAATGATTTTGACTGATTTTTTTGGTTGGTGAAAAATGATGCGGCGATGACGGCGGCGGCAGCAAGATCATCATCATCATAATAATAGACCATGCTTTGCTTGTTGTTGTCATTAAACAAAAGCCCAGAAAGAGAGAGAGAGAGAAAGCAAGACCGTATCTAAATTCAAACGTAGCATCCAAATAAAAAATCTCAAATGCAGAACATCATTTGTTTTGCATGCATGCCGCGCACATCTTTTCTTTTTTTGATTTTTGACCGAATCCAGAAAAAAATAACTTGTTTGTTATTTTGTTCTTCGGTCCAAAATCATCATTATTTTAGGATATTTTTCTGTTTGGTTGTTTCCCCGGAATGGACTTTTTTTTGATTATGATTTGATTATTATTAAATTTTTTTGTGTGTCTGTTGGAAGAGAGAGAGAGAGAGAACAATTCTGGAACAATAGAAATTTCAATTCATCAAACATTCATTTCGCATTTTCTTATTGAACAACAACCAAAAAAATGATGAAAAATAATGAATTGAATTTCATGTCATTCAATCTGGAATTCGTTTCGGTTTTTTCTTTATTTTTTTGGTGGAATGCTTTATTACTGGCCGGCAATCACTTAAAAAATCTGGTTCTCTAAGATTCACACAAAAATAGTGAATCGCAAAAAAATGGGAAACGCAGCATGCGCAATCAAGAAAAAGAATCTCAAATTTATATTTGTTCAATTGCATACTCATGGGGATCATTTCTTTCATCATCATGTTTTTTCCTGACAATATTCACAGCCTAGAAATAATTACAATGAAAATTATTCACTTGTCCAAATAGCGAAACAACCGAGAGCAAAGGAATTTTGTGGTTTTTGCCAGGACTAGAATTTTTAAAAATTTTCAAAAAAAAGTTCCCAAGGCCCGAATATTTTTTTTCTGGGTCTCACTCACTTTTTTTGGATAAATATTGATTCGGGCCAGAGATTCTGAATCAAATAACCCAGAGAGAATTTTCATATACAGACAATTCTTCTTTTTTTGTTTTCATACACACTTCTTATTATTTGTATGGTGTTATGCAATAGCGATGCAATGCACAACACGCACAAATCAAAACGCGCCGACTGAACGAAAAAAAAAGAATTTCAAAGTCTGGTGTTTTCTCAAAAAAAAGAAAGAAAAAAACACATTTCTTCGAGAGTTTTCTCTACTCAAAAAAATAAGAAACTTGCCAACGAAAGAACTTTTTTTCTAAAAGAATATATTTTTCTTTTATTCTGTAAGCTATTTTTAGTGGGATTCTGTTTTTGTTTTTTCCTATGTTTTTGTTGTTGTTGGCTGCATTCTTCTGCTATTTTTTTGATCGGATCTTTTTGGTTTTTTCTGGTGGTTTATTCTTATTCTTCATTGGTTTCGATCATCCAAATTTTTTTGAATGAATAAATAATTTGAGACAACAAGAATCTTGAAGAGAAACCAAAAAAAAATCCTTCTGGAAGATAACTTTGGCCAAAAACCATCGTTAGGTGATGATCATCAAAAAACGGCCCAAAATGGAAAATTTATTGAAATGTTGTGGTCAACCACAAGAAGAATATATCTTTGTTCCCAGGTTTTTTACTATATTTTTTCAATCGAAAAAATCATTATTATTAATAAGAATGTCCAGGATCCAAAATCATCCCCGAAAAAACCAAACCAAAACTAATTGAATCCGGTTTTTCGGTCTCTCTATTATTTTTCAAATAAAAACAGGAACCAAAGTAAAAAAATCTGGTGCTCACATTCAAAAGAAGAAGAGAGGATTCAATTCATTTTATTTTTATATATAATTCACTTGGTTTGTTCCATTCATTTTGTGTGTGTTGTGTGTTAGGATTCTTGGTTTGTGTGTACTTGTGTGTTGGTGCATTGAAAATTCAATTCAATTCAAGCATTCATTTCAGCTTCAGAGTTTGAGAAATCATTGAATGCAGTCAGCCATTCAATCAACCATCTTGGTTCGTCATCAATGATCAATATTATTAGAGCAAGCGACTTCATCATCATTTTTTCTTTGAGATTTTTTCTTTGTTTTGTTTTGTTGTTCGTTGGTTGGCTTGGAAATCAATCTTTGAGCCATAGAAAGCAAGCATAGAATCCACCAACAAGAAACCAAAACTAAAAACAAACTTTTTTCATTAAAAAAAATTGAAAATTGAGCTTTAGAAATTGAACAACAACAATAACAGCAAAAACCAATATGTCACACAGACCACCCAAATATTGAAAGAAATTCTATTGATAAATAATAAAAAAATCTATATTAAAAAATAATGAGAAGAATCCAACGACAACAAAAAAAATAGACAGAATCCATTGAAGAATTATTATTAATAATTTTTGAATGGGAAGAACCTCTTTTTAAAAAAATGTTATTGAATCTTTCTTTTTTTTGGATCCCAAAAAATAAGAATTTTTTGTGGTGGGCGTGTGGTAGGCGGAGCATATATTTTTTTCCTATATCAATTTTCTAAATTGAAAAGAGTTGATTTTTTAAGAAATTTTTTTGGTTGTGGCAATTTACACGATTGCTTAAAAAAAGAATTAGCAAAAAACAACGCTGTAACTGGTTTTTTTCCTGAAGAGAGGTGGAGCTTGTTGTTTTTTGCCCCTATTTCCATTCAATTATAATGGTGTAAAGGTATAAAGAGGTGGAGCTTATGTATGGTTTATTATTGTTTGAGAAACAAAAAAACATGTTTAAGAATATTGCGCATTTATCCTCTAGTTCTTATTCTAATCATCATCATCATTTGCCATCAAAGTAATCATCATTAAGCCTTTATTCTCCTTAAAATAATTTGTTTTATATTCAATAAAACAACCCAAGAGAAAGAGCAAGCAAGCAAGCAAAAAAAGATAAGTTTTTCAAGTAAAACTTTAAAATTCTTTTTCTCTTTCACAACGAGTACAATTGTTTTTATTGTTCATCATCTGATGATTCTTGTTTTACTTGTCTGATGTTGTTGTTTGTTGTCTTCTGGGATCATTCAAAAAAACAACAAAAATTGCTCTTATTCTTGTATTATTCGTGTAATGTAATAATATTTTTTGCCATTCTGTTTTGCTGTTGTTTTTTTTTGGTAAGAGAATTGAATTGAATTCTTCAAGGAAATAGAGATCAAAATATTCAGTTCCCGGGATAAATTATTATAATACAAATATAATATTTATTGAGCCCTTATGAGAGTTTTTCGTTGTTTTTCGGTTATTCCTTTGAGAGTAAAACTATCTATATAAAAAAAATAAGCAAGAATATTCTTTTTGGAATGAGATGATGATTCTTCCTTGGATTCTCATTTTGGATTCTTCATTTGGTAAGAATCTATTCTTGTTTAATTTGTTAAAAAAGATCCCTGAGAAAAAAAATTTATTAGCCATTATCTTATTATTATTTTTTTTAATATTGTTAAAATTATTAAAACTAACCGGAATTGTTAAAATTTTCGGAAGAGAATTTAAAAAAAATTCCGGTTTGTATGTGGTTTTTGTCTAAGGATTTTTTTGGTTTGTTTTTGTTGTGATGGATGATCCATTATTGAATCTTTTTTTGGTTCATAAACAGCTTGTTGGCTTCTTCGTTGTCCAAAATTGATTGAGTGATCGGCTTTTTTGCTGGTGATTCAAAGTGAAACACAGTAATTCTTAAAACAAATTGCTTGTTGTGTTTTTTTGAATCATTCTCTCTAGATTCTGGATTCTTTGGATTCTCTGGATATTTCCATATACACACATTATCTATGGATCCTCAAAAAATATGTTATTTAAATTATCCATTTGTTGATTATGGCTTTTTGGTTTGGTTCATGTTGACCAGTGATCCACAAAAAAAACATGATCCATCATCATCAAATTTAGTTACAAATTGACTTTGTTTCTTCTCTTCTCTGTTACAACGTTATTTCATGGACATGTTTGTGTTCTTCCGGTGTTCATAAATGACGTTACAAACAAACAAACAATCATGAATACATAATATAACTGTAATGAAATGAATCAACCACACAACATAAAACTAGAAAAACTAAACTAAAAACCAAACAAAAAACAGCCCTGTTTTCAGCATCTGTTCCAAAAAGAATCCACACACACGATTTAATTAATTAATGCACATCACATTAACAAGAGCCTTATAGCCTTTTACCCAAAAAACTACTTTTACTACTGCTGGTGGTCTATGAGGTTTTCCCCATAAATAAATATCTATCTTTTCTCTCTTATCGACAATTATTCACAATTTTTTTCTGTGTATTCTGTTGTTTGGATCCTCGTATTATGTTTTTTTGGATTCTTGAGTATTGTTTTAATTGTGGTGTTTTTTGTGGGGGATTGGTGGAACAGCACCATCATTAGGAATCCTCTGCACACCAAAAAAAAGTTGCCAAAATGAAAAGTTTTTTTTGTTTTTGTTTTTTGGAAACCGGAATTAAACACCAAAAGCAGTACGGAGAAGAGAAGAAGAGACCTCAAACACACACACGCTAATTTGGACAACAACTTTTGTGTGTTGTTTTCCAACGAAGAATTCATTTGCATTTCGGCAAATTTTCGTTACGCTTTCTCTTTTGTGGCATTGGTTAATGGTCAGACAAACCAAAACAGAGCAAAGCATCATCAACGCCAACCAAAAGACCAAGCGTTGAATCATCAAAAAAATATTCTATTTTCTAATGGGGATCCACATACAAAAAATGGATTCTCATAGAATGAATCCTTGGACATTGTGTGTTGGTGTATCCTAACCGGTTTTTCCAATATAGTCTATTATTATATTATTATCATTTCACAAGAAAAATATCCTTGCTCTATTTTTATTCAATAATGATTGTTTGGCTGGCTGGTTGGTTGATGATGATAATTTTTTTTTGTTCTGGATTCACACACTCACACACAGAATCCATATGATAAATGATTCTTCATAGAAAGTGAGATCCAGAAAGAGAAAGAGAGAAGGATTCTCGTTACCGAAATTGTAAATGAGATCCACCACCAGCACACACAAAAAACGTATGCTTTGAAAAGCAAGCAAAATTAACGAATATTCACTAAAAAGCATATTAATAGTGCCACAAGTGTGCCTATTGCTGAACTTGGATCTCTCAACACAATAGTTTTAGCAAAAATTGACCAAAAATGAAGAAGAAAAAAATAAATCAATTTTTTTTGGTGTGGTTTTAAGTGTGTGATCAATTGATCACAATTGATTTGTTGTTGTTTGGAGAATGGGCCCACTCCAAAAATTGGTATTTTGGTTGGTCAATTGGATGATTGACTAAGCAAGACCCAATGGATGCAGACATTACCCAAACACAATGAGAGAGAGAACAATGCTATTTTCACAAGCCCCAAGTCAGTCATTCAGCCAGACAGTTTGAGCAAGAGAGAAGGAGTCATGTTTTAATTAAATTTTTATTGACAAATCATAATTTTTCTTCTTTTTCCATTTTAATTAAATTTCTGGATCCAGGGATTTTTCCTCAATTTTTTTTGATGATTGTTGTTGATTATTTGATGGACAACCATTCCGGAAATCTTAATAATAATTTTCACTACCAGAAATTTTTTTTATGAAAGTTTAATTAAATATTTATTAATTAATTAATCAAATAAGCAAGCAAATGATGATGATAAACTGTTCGTTAATTATGTTGTTCCGGAGTGTCCGGAGAAATTTCATTTTGGTGTGTTGTGTGTTGTCCATTTTGTCCCAAATTTTTGTTAAATAAATTAACCCTTTCATGCTTAAATGGTTTAATGTTGTCATGTTGATTAGGACAAATGATGCTCCAGCCAAACAAAACTAAACTTGCGCACAAAATTTGACTGAGAAAAGTTTTTAGGGCTTGTTTTTCTCTATATGCCTGTTTACAATTGATTAACAAAATGAACATTGTGTCACAGTGTGTCCAGTTTGTGTCCAGTTGTATTTGATGAGTGACTATGTGAGTGACTCTGACAAGACAAAATGCATGATCCGTTATGTCAACAAGCCAGTCAACCAAATCAACAACATGCCTGACATTCAATTAAAGAAAGCCAAAACCAGTGAAAACTTTAATTTATTAAAGCTTAGAATAAAATGAGAAAATAGGTCTCTTTTTGGTTAATTTTTCCTTCTTCTGGGTCTCTAGGTCAATATTGCAATAGTGTGAAAGCATATTGTTAGTAGCAAGCATGCTAGACCCTGGGCCTAGCGGGACACGTGCACGCTTAAGCTTTGTTGGTTGGTTGTTTGCGCGTATATTGCGGTTGCGGATGTTTGGTCCGTGGATCTCACTCAGAAAAAAAATTTGTTAATATGAATGCTCATAAAGTCTAAATGATAACCTGCAGTGCTAGTGAATGAGTGAAAAGTGGCTGGCTGGCTGTTATCCAACACCAGTGCCAATATTCGATTCGATTGATGGATTGCACGTGCAATTTGATCATTTTTTGGTCACGTGTTATATATTTCTATAAGCATATTTTTTGTTGGATACATAAAGTCCATGTGGAGATATATGGATATATGGATTCGCAATTGAAATCGAAACCTAAGTAAACACAGCAAAGCCAAAGCCAAACTAACCAAGCAATTTATTTCGTATTCCTCATTTTATTCTTCCCAAAAAAAATCCAAAATATATTAATTCGTAATCAAATGGGCGTGTTCTATATTTTTTTGTTCAGTTGTTTTGGTCCAATCACAATCTAAGATTTCAAAACAACATAAGTCCCACCCACAAAAATTTTTTTTCATTATTAGTTGAAAAACTTTGGTTTTTAAATGTGTTTTCCCATTAAAAACATGAAAAAAACTTTTGTGAATTTAATTTTTGAATCAACCAATCAAAAAAAACTTAACTCACTTAAGCCACACCTACCTGCAATTAATTTTTTTTTCTATTGGTCAGTTTTACCTAAAAAGTCCAATTACAGGTGAACATTTGTTAATTTTCCTCTATTTTTTTTATATACTGGATTCTCAAAAAGTTGGTTTATTTTTGTCAAGAATTTTTTATGTTTGTTTGTTTGTTTTAATAATGAAAAATTAACGAGGTTTTATATGTATTAATAATGATGATTTCCAAGTGGATTTTTCTCTATTTTGGCTTTTGGGAACTAAATCACAAACAAAAAATCCTTTTGTGTTTTTGGCCTATTTTTTGCCGTGGTTCTAATAAATAAATAATGGACAATTCTTCAAGCAATTTAGAACGCACACACACACACACAATGCCAGCTTTAGTTTTGGAGGGAAATTCAATCAGATTTCTTGTTTAAAAATTCATATTTTCATGAAAAAAATTTTCATTGCTTTCTTTTGCTTGATAGCTTGTTCCAAAAAAAGAAGAAGAAAAGATTATTAACGTTTGATTGAACTTTTTTAAGATGATTGGATAAGAAATAAATAATAGAAGAAATAAACTTCTTCATCGATCAATCAATAGATCACAGCTTTTCAATCATATTTCTCTCTGTCTGTTTTTGGATACGCAAAATTAACGAACGAACCAACGATTCATTGAAGCTAAATTCAAATATTCTTGGTTGGAAAACCCAAAAAACCACTCACCCATTAACAAGAGCGAAAAAAAATTGAGCAAAAATAAGCAAAAAAATTGAATGGGAAGCTAAAGAGCTATAGAGATAGAGAGAGAGATTCATTTAAGCTCAGACCAGACAAGGCCAGAACACAGAACACAACAAAAGCAAGCCAAATCAAAAGTCGATGAGTCGTTTCAAACATTTTTTCTCATTGTTTTTTGTTCGTTTTTTTTTAAAAAAAATTGATTTTCAAAAAAAAATTTTTTTGTTTTAATTGCAAACAAATTTAGTGGAAAACTTGCTTTCAATATCAATTTCTGATGATTGATTCCCACTTTTTTGTGAGAATTTTCTTTAAACAGAATTTTTTTTATGAAACAAAAAACAATGTTCCAAAAAAATTTCAAAATTTGGATTTGCTTTCCCGCCGACAATTTTCACCATAATTTTTTTTTGAAGATTTCGTAACCAACCAAAAAAAATTTTAATCAATTCAATTGATCCACACAGTTCGATTGGCCAATGCAGACAAGCTTTTCTTTTAAGTAGGCGTGGCCAAATGTTTACCAACCAATAAAAAAATAAACATGGTGTGCTTTTTAGTTGGTTGGTTGGGTCTGATATTCTTTTTTTATATAGAATGTCTTGTCTATTTTTTTCTATTGGTTCTGTTTTTTTTATTATTCTTATTCTTGTCATTTTGTGTGTGTGTTTTTGTATCGGAATCTAATTTCCGGAGCACACACCGAACCAGCAGCAACAGCAGAATAGAATAGAAGAAGAGAGAAAATGAATGATGAAAAAATATTCTTCTTATAAGAAATAATAAGAAGAAGAAAAAACGGATCGGTTTGGAGAAACGGAAGTGTGCATAAGGCGTTGGCATTGGCTTTATTTTTGTTGTTGTTGTTATGGTTTGTTATGGTTTCCCTTGTATTCTTCATTGCTATGTTATCACACCAAACTCTTGCCACCAATGTTCTTTTTTTGCGATGTTCTGTTTTTTTTTCTCCAGCTAGCTAGGACGACTACGACGACACACATCAGCCTAGCCAGTTAACCAACACAACCAACATATTCCCTGTATGTGTGTCTCTGTATAAGAATTTCCGGTTTGGTTCGTGATTTCAGTAGAGACACCCTCCAAAGACAACAAAAAAAGAAGAATATTCTTGTTTCGATATTTTCATTATGAAACGCTAGCGTGTATGCGTTTTTTTCAATGTTTCGAAATTCTTGGTCGAATATTCTTGGCTCTTGTTTGCTTATTTTTGGATCTGTTTCCAAGCCCCGAAAATGAAAAAAAAGGCCAAAAAAACGCGAGCCTTGTTCATAATGATGAAAATGATGATCATCTCCATTGGGGAATGAATCTTTTTTTTGTTAGTTAGTGTTGAGATTTATATATTTTGCATCCTTATAACACAACACTGGTGTGCGTATGTGATTGAAATGAATTCCACTAGTAAGAAAAAAAGAGTTTCAACCAAGAATCCAAACACACCTTCACTGTCGACTGTCAGTCATTCACTCTGTGAGCCAGTGAGAGAGAGAATAAATGAAAGTAAAATAAGATTGACTATCGCTTGACACGAAACACATGCACACAAATTTTTTTTCTTTGGTTGTGTTTCACAATGGGATTCTCTAAGGGATTCTCTCTCTCTTTAGTTTTTTTGGTACATTCTTTTCTTATTTTTTTTCAGTTGCATCCATTTGTTTTTCATATACTTGTTTTATGTTGTTGTTGTTGTTTCTGTTCATCATTCATTGGATTCTCAACATACTCTACTAACAACAACAACAACAAGAATATCCGGTTCAAAAAAAAATTCAAGAATCCTAAAGAATCCAAGAATCCTAAGGATTCTATTTTTTAGGTATATATTTTCATGTGTTTTTTTCTGGTTATTTCATATTTCATATTTAGAGCCAGTTAGTCACTTTATTATACAAGCAACCAAGAATCCAACAAGAATATTCTTCTGAAGACCTTTTTTTCTATTTTTTTATAATGCAATAATGATTAATCGAATTGAATGTTGTTGTTTGTTAGCAGTGATGAATTTACCATACAAACACACACACAAAATATATGTTTAAGAATGGCAAATAACACTAGAAAAAATAAGAAGAAAATTGAGATGATCGTATAAAAGAATCGTCCTGAATGTGTGTTTTTCTGTGTATGTTTTTTTCTCTGAATGTCTATTGTGTTTTGTGTATTATTGTTCAACAACAACAACATGCTCACATTATTATTAATAGTGATGATGATTCTCTGAGCACCAAAAAAAGAAAAAAGAAGATTCTTTGCCAGTTTGGGAAGAGCTGTCAATTGGAAAGAACAATGGCGCCCACCAAGCTAGAATAATAATAATAATAGTAAAAAGATGTTGGCTGTGAATAAAAGGAATCCAGGATCCAATGGACCGTCCAAAAAGAATAGGAGAATACAATAGAATAAGAATATAAGAATATATATCATATATCGTTTCCTATAGTAAGAAAGAGAGTCAGTTATTCCCTTATGGATGTCCGGAAAATTCTTTCTCCTTTCTTTTAGGGTATTCTTTCTCTGTTTTTTTGTATTCTAGGATTCCTATTTTTTCTTCTGGATACCAATTTCCTTATTATTTGTGTATATAAATGTGCAGCCAAAAAAAAGAAGAAGAAAAACAATAGCAAAACAAATTTTCTGGACACTAATAATAATAAGTATCTAAAAACAATAATTCCGTTGTTGTTTTTTTGGGCTCAATTTGATTCTTGTTTTATCCATTCTGCTGTGCTTTGTCTATTATCGATGAATATTTTTAGGGTTATTTATTATGATTATTTTATTAATTTATTGTGTGCTGCTTTTTTTGCTTGTTGGTTATTTGTCCGTCTAATAATGTTTCTATATTTGATTTATTTTTCCTATTATTTTGTATAGTATGAAACGCCTGTTTTACCTGAATTTAATGTTTTAAAATTCTGACATTTCATAAGAAAATCGGTTGAAAAAAGGTGAACGAGAACAAAAAAAATTAATGGATGCTCTAATTTTTTTTTAAAAAAAGGCTTGGCTTAAAAAAATTCAACTAATCCACCAACAAAAGAATTTTTTTCTTTCTTTTTTTTATGAAAGATAATTCCCAAAGAAAATGAAGCAAGGAAAAAAATCTGTTGTTCCATAAAAAAATTAAACATGATGAATGAATTTTTTTTTAAAAGAAATCTTTAAATATAAGATTCTCGCTATAAAAAAGTGACATAGTCGATCACACCTGCCTTATTTTGTGTGTGCTGTTTTAAGATTAATGATGATGATAATGTCAAATATGGCTTGCCCTGTCCCACAAAGCTTGTGGCTTGCGGCTTGACTTACTATAGCACACAACCAAAAACCAGGGCGGAGAAAATGAATCTTAAAGGGGCGTGGCTTATGTGTGCCTGTGTCAAAATTCTCTGTTCAATAATTAGATATTCTGGTTAGTTTTTTTTAAAGTTTTTTTTTTAAATTCTAATTCAAAATAAAATTGTCATTGAAGCGTATCAAGTCGGGTTTCATGTTGGATGTCATTTAATGACACATCTTTGAGCAGAATGAATGAATTTTTAATGTTAATAAAAAACAAGAATGAATTCATTGCATCTAAAAAACGATTTAGATTCTCTATCTAGCTAACTTTGTGTTTGTGTGGGCGTGTCATTGAATGAAACAAAATCATCATTCAGTTATAATCAGACAATAAACATTAACCAAGCTAGCAAACAGACAAGCAATCAAACAAAAATGATTTCAGTTCCCTTACTAGACAACAAACCAACATTTCTCATTAATTTTTTCTTTTTTTTTATTTTTGTAATCTAATAGGTCAAACGTTTCAACAGGATCAAGCGCCAGATGGTGCTACTGTTGTGGATTTGAATAATCCATCATTAAGCCAGCACCACCATCACCACCAAGCAGATCAACAACAATCACCAACAACAGCATTGAAACGTTATGGAACCTCACCATCATCATCATCACAATCGTCTTATCACCACCACAGTCCAATGACAATGACCATGATGACCATGAATGATGAACCAGAATTTGTTGGCCATCTCTCTAATATAACCGTTTCGGTTGGTCGTGATGCTAAATTTCCATGCATCGTCAATAATTTGGATACATATCGGGTAAGTCTCATTCTCATTCTGTCTCTAAATCTCTCGCAGGTAAATATATTCTGTTATTTTACCTGGGTGAATATTTATGCTCTAGTGTTTTTTTTTGTTATGCTTCTTCAAATAACAAAAAAAACAGACAGAGTTTGTGCGTTTTGTTGTTTTCTAATGGCTTTAGGCATTGTTCCAGATATTTTTTCAACGAAAAAAAACACAGAAAAAACTTGTTTTTTTTGTTATTCATTATTGCAATGTTTATTTTTTGGCAAAAAAATATTATTAGCCCATAGGAAAATATGTACCAATAGAAAAATGATATAACTTGTGTATCAACAGGAAAAAATGTAGCAAAAAATTTGAAGCAAGAATGTAGCAAACAAAAAAAATTGTAACAAAAGAAAAAAAATGTAGCAAAAATAATAATCAATCCTCCTAAAAAAGATCCTTTTTTTCTCATGTTGAAGATTCCTTATGAATAAATAACAACAATAGAAAACAAGATTTATATTCTGATTTGTGTGTGTGGGTGTGTATATGGTTTAGGCGTTTTCCTGGATATTGGTTAGGATATACAAATTGAATGTGCTCTGTTCATCACCTGTATTGTGCAAGTATGGCTTGCTTGTCTGATGGATTGTAGTGTCAATTTGAATAGTGAGTTGTATTGGTTTGTTTGTATAAGCTTCATCTTCAACAAAACCATCGTTCATCATTTGAAGAATAAAAATAACATGTTTGAACAGCGTTTTGAATAGTTCATTCTCACTCACTCAATCTATTAGATAGAAACCAAACGAAACCTCTATGCAAATTTTCTATTATGCATTCTTCCTATTTTTTTCTGTTAAGTTCTTGAAATTTTTTCCTAGGAATTTTTTTATCGATTTTTTTCGTTCGTTTCGTTCAATTCGTTTTCTGAAGAGTTCCAGCAAGAAAAAAATAAAACTTTTTATTTAAATGGTCCACAAATATGCTTTAGGGCTTTTTCTAAAGTCAAGAATATAAAACTTTCCTAAAGAATCAATCAAATTCATTTTCTTGGCTGGTTTTCGCTTTTTCGGTGAAGGACATTTTTTAGGTTAACAACAAAAAAGGTTATATATAAGGGTCTCGTTCACTCAAATAGATTTGAACTTCCTGGTTAACAATTGGACTTCCTTTTTTTTCTGGTCGAATGTTTATTATTATGGCAAATGTCTATTATTGTTATTTGTTCAATGATAATAGCGCTTAGCCTATTCAAATCTTCTAAACAGCAGACCAAAATAGATAGCCAAAAATAATATATTGACTCATTATATCACATTATATCACCACATACAAATAAATTTATTCTTCTTTTTCGTTATTGGACCAAAATTGAAACAAACATTGTCGTTTTGGCAAATATAACAAAACAACAGCAGCATATTCCATTATAAATGAATAGCGAAATGGAAGAAAATAGTAATAATAAATGAATGAATGAATGGTGGTAAATATTTACATTGACCATTATTATATTTTTGTCATACAGGTGAACATTCGTTAAATTTACATTTTGGATCTGGCTCTTGTGTATTATTAACAATAGCTCTCTATACCAAAAAAATGCATTGCAGTGAAGTTAACTCTGATTTTCTAAAAGTTGATTTATATAGATTTCCAATGGCGATAATAATAAAAATATTATTCGACACATTTTTTATGACAGCTTGAAAACAACAACAAAATATTTCTCGTTTCAGGAACCTATTGAATCCTTTCATCACTAATTGAATTATATTTTTTTTTAGTTTTTTTCTGTGTGTGTTTGAATACTTGTTTCGATTCATTAAATTGATGATGACACACACACACACACATAGACAGACATTCACAAATACAAAACAAGAATAAAAAAACTAGCATACAACTCGTTATGTACGTTGTGAATTTTATACGCTTGAGACAAACGAAACAAACGAATCTTGTTTTGTTTGTTTCTCTTGTGAATTTTTTTTGTATGTCTCTTCCTTTTCTATAGTTTTTTGTTTTCAAAATTAACGAGAATTCTGTCTTTCATTTTTTTCCTACAACAAACAACCCTCCAAACAAGAAACAAACAGGAAACTGAACAAAAAAATAAAACGATTTTTTTGACATTTTGTTTGTGTGTCGATGTTTTTTAGGTTGACAGAAAACAACAAAACAAGTTGACAAATACAACCAAACAACAAAAAAACAATATTTAAGTAAATGAAGTGAAATTTACAAATACACACACAACATTGGTTGGTTGTTCATTTTTTGGGGTAGGTGGTGACTATTTTATTTTCTATATTTCCGGGGAAAAAATTTGTTTTTTAACCCTTTTTTTCTAATTGCGAACACTCCTGAAACTCTAGGAAAAAACACACACTCTTGTTAACGAAATTAACGAACAAATTCTTAGCATTAAATAACGAAACACATATACACACACCTGTAATCATAATGTATCACATGCACAGATGCTTCAATAACAAAAAAAAAAACAGATTTAATGCATGCTTTTCATGGTAAAAAAGGGTTGTGTATGTTGTTCCTAGAATCAGGAAAAAAGTGTTATTTTTATTATTATTGCTTAATGAAATAATGAGCAAACTAATAGCACTCTTCTATTAATGAGAAAGAAAAAAGACACGTCGAACCAAAAAAAGTGTGTGTACTCACATATTGACATTACCAAAATAATACCAGGATACAAGAATCCAAGATTCGAAAAAAATTTGCATTCTCGTTTTTGTGGGTTCTGTTGTGTATCCTGGTTGGATTCTTCCAAAACATCAACGCACACACACCTTAATTATTGTTTGTTGATGCAAATTTTCCGGCAATCACCAAACCACTTTTTTCTCTGCTCTTTGGATCTGGTTTTCGTTGAATTGTTTTGATTTGAATTCTTTTACCATAAAAAACCTAAAAACAAGAGAGAAAGAAATCCAAAACCATTATTTGCAGACATTTGGTTATGTTTTTTTTTACAAATGAAAACAAGCTTGTTTTTCTTCTTGGTTTCAGTGTGCTGTTGTTTGTGTTCTGGTATAAAGTGCATTTCGTTGTTGAATTTGTCATCATCATAATAATTTTGCTTGGTTGTTTTTTCTCTCTGGTCTCTTCTTCTTCGGTATATGAGCGTGTAAAAATAGTCTGGCTCTCTATTACTCTAGCCATAACCATTTTCCCATAGCCCTAAAATAGAGATTGATGATGAACTTGTTGTGAATGGTGTTTTTTTTTGCTGTGAAATTCTCTTTATTTTTGTAGGCGTATTTGAACAAAAAAATATGATTCCGGATATTATTTTTTATTTTTCTCTATTTTTCTTTTTGGAATAAAACAAAATATTTAGGTCGGCTGGATCCGTAACGAAGACAAAGCAATATTAACCATTCAACATCAAGTGGTTACACGTAACAGTAGAATTTCATTAACACAAAGCGATCATAAAATATGGACATTACATATTAAAAATGTTCAAGAATCAGATCGTGGTGGTAAGTTTCTTTTCTTTGTTCCTCTGTTGGATTCTGTATTCTTTGAGAATCCTCCATAGAATTCTGGATATTTAACTAATTATCCATCTACTTTTATCTTGCATAGGTTATATGTGTCAAATCAATACAATGCCAATGAAAAGTCAAATTGGTTATTTGGATGTTACCGGTAAGTTTTTCATTTAATTTTTTGGATTTTCTATTTATAATCAACATACAATTCACATTGATCAAGATCGAAAAAACATAATGACTTGCTATATGCCTTTATTATTTGATTATATTTGATTTAGTTGTTTTGTGTGTGTGATCACACCAAAAAACTAGAACGTGACAACACAAGAAAAAAGAAAAAAATCAAATTGCCAAAAAGTTTTGCTTTGCAAACAAAATTGATTCAGATCTCTTTCTCATTAGATTAGATTATTATCAGATGATGATTATTTAGATCATGTTAGTTAGTTTTGGGTTGGTTAGATTCAAACTCATTTAGCTTAGTTTCTATTTGGTTAGCTTGGATCCAAAAAAAAAAGAATTCTAGTCACCAAGATTCAGCAATTGATAATCTTCTTTTTTTTTGGTTATTTGAATCTTGCTTGGTTACCAAAGATAGATTTCATCTCCGGAAGAAGAAAAATCCTCTGGATTCTTTTTATTAAGAATCCTTTTCTTGGATTCTTGCGTGGGTTCTTATTTTGTTGTTTTTTATGGTTATAATTGGTGATATATTTTTTTCTTGTGTCCACTAAGAAACTCTTGGTCGGTGACAAGATGTACTTTATTGGACGTTACGAATCACGAATCATAATGCAGACACACACACTATGACCAAGAAAAAACGACTAGACAGATAGATAATAATACTGGGATGCTACTTCCTCATAAAAACTCTCAGAAAAAAATAAATAAAACATAATCAAATCAAATTATGATTAACAAGCGATCCAAAAAAAGAAAACGAAATTGTGATCCAAAAACAACAACAAAAACAGATTTCGTGATGTTGCTATTGGATCATTTGTTTCGTGTCTGAATTCTTGTTGTTTTTTGTATCCAATTATTATCCATTTTTTTTGCTTATTCTTTTATTGGCTTCTCTTTGTGGACGTTTTCTATGCTTTCTTTTGTTGTGTGCTTTGTATATGCGTGTGTTTTTGTGTGTTTGTATTTGTTTCCTGTTATGACAATGCTGACAAACCAAATATATCATATTTGCCCCATCCCAAAAAACCTTTCCTTTTTTTCTGAAAACCCAACAAAACAGTTCCGCCGGATTTCATCAATTCAGAAACCAGTTCCGATGTGATGGTCAGAGAAAATCAAAACCTTACTTTAAGATGCAAGGCCAGAGGTCACCCTGAACCAAAGTAAGTGATCTATTATTATTATAAGTGACCTCATATGACCTTTTATTAAATCGCAATTAATTGAATCGCTAAAAAATAGGTTAACCTGGCGTCGTGAAGATAACAAACCAATTGAATATGGTAATTGGCAACAACAAAAAGAAATTGGACATGAATATCGTATGTATTCTATAAACCATTTTTTATAAAATTTATTTTACTAATCATTTATTTCTCTCAACACACCTACACCACTAAACACGCCCACTCACGTCTCTAATCATGTCCACCTCTGAAAAACGCCCACACACAGCAACATCATTAGATGGTGAAACAATAACCATAAACAAAGTGAGCCGGCTTCATATGGGAGCATATTTATGTATTGCACAGAATGGTAAGTGCTATACTACTGTTTTTTTGCGTAATAACCCAATCCCAAAAATATATTGAAATTTTGGGTCAATCAAATTAAGAACAAGAAAATTAATTTTTTAAAATAATGAATGAATTGCATTTTTATTATAACAAAAATATATAGGAGTTCCGCCATCAGTCTCCAGAAGGATCGTTCTTCAAGTGAACTGTAAGTGTGTCTATAGACATTTTTAGTTATAAAACAAAATCACATAAGCTGCTGTTGAAAACGTTGTGTGTGTGTGTTAGTTCCGGTTTGTTTCTCTGAAAACAAATTTGAATTTTGAATGAATGGTGCTCTCTGCTTCGCATATGTGCTCGCATACAAGCTGCACGTTTCCGCCCAACCACGAGCAACCAGTTTTCCTTTTTATAACCCAATCACTCTCTCTATTTTCCTCCTCCCACTCTCTCTTCACTTGTGTTCCAAAATGAGATCTCTCTGTGTGTGTGTGCACCATTATAATGATTATATTATTTTATTTTGGAAACTGGAAACTGGCAAGAGAAGAAATCATTTCCTGTTTTTGTTTTTTTGGCTCGTTCATTTTCATCAACCCAAAAAAACAAAATTTCAATTTTGTTTTTTCAGGGGGTTGTTAACAATGCAATTGTTTTTTAACCCTTTCTTCTTCAATTTCTGAATGGCGCACGCTCATATGACAAGAATAAGACTACTACTATTAGTTCATTAATTGTAATCTTTCTTAAAAAAAATCAAAAGAAAAAATGATGTTTAAAGAGCCAAATTTCTTTGGACAGCTTTTCTGGGACTTTTCTTGGAGCCGTTTTTTTTATATCTCTCAATTTGAAACTGCTAGGTCTCTATAAACTAGGTTTCTAGGACCTTGTTAGTTAGATATTTTTTTATATATTTACAAACAAACAAAAAAAATTAAAACAAAAGCTTTAATAATCAAGCTGAGGGTTGAGCTGTCAAAAAAATGACAACAAACTCCCCCCAACAAAATGCTGCGATTGTGGAGAGAGACCTTTAAAAAAGTAAAAGTGTCCCAGTAAAAAAATACAAAAGGTTGTTGTTGTAGGATGCTTCTAGGATGCGGCGAACCATAAAAAACAGTAAAGAAAG
This sequence comes from Tragopan temminckii, assembly GCA_028571105.1. NCBI lineage: Eukaryota > Metazoa > Chordata > Aves > Galliformes > Phasianidae > Tragopan > Tragopan temminckii. The sequence goes on from JAOWBP010069413.1 coordinate 255,718, forward strand.
CAAGCAAACAAACACATTTGGTGTCTAAATAAACCACCGTATTCTCTTCTTTCTCACTCAAAAACAACAAGGGATAATTCTTGGCTTAGCATTTTTTTTAAATTGTGCCCAACCACCCTAAATGTTTCATCATGATTGTGTTACATAGGAACACTTGACAATGATAATAATCCTTTAGGGATTACTTCATCACTTTCTCTCGACTTGTTTCCCGACTACTAAAATTCATTGTTTTTTATAATTCACAATTTTTTAACAAAAAAAGAAGCTTTTTTTTGGTTGAAATTCAACGCCATCTTTCTGTTAGCTAGCTAGCTGAAATTCTGGTTATTTTTTCATAAATAATGCCGCCACCTTTTGGTAAATATTTCCACTAGGATTTTTTTTTGTATCTGGCTTCTCTGGTGTGTGTGTTGGATTTTAATTTGGGCAATAATCTTTTGTGTTTTTTTGGTAGAGAAGGATCCTGGATTCTGGATCCTTGATGCTTGTTGGATATTTTTTTATGTGTGTATGTATTTGATGATTATTATTAATCATCTGGATTCTTTTTCTCTCTTCCATTCTCAATTCGTGTGTCATGTTGCGAAGATTTCAAAGCATCACCGAAAATGAGATAGAGGGAGAGAGAACTAGAACTAGAGCTAGAGGATCCAGCCAAAAAAAACGAATAGCTCACTACTCCAAAAGCGGACTAAGTGATGTGTTGTTTTTTTTGTTTCTGGAACAGAACAAAACAGTAGTCAACAACAGGCACCAGCAATTATTATTTGTCATTATTCGTTTTATGTTTTATTGTGTGTGTGTTTGTGTGTTCCATAATTAATTGCTTGCTAACTGTTTCTCTGTGCTGTTCATTTTCGTTTATGTTCATTAATTCTCTTGGTTGCATCTTCTTCTTGTTCTCCAATCCATTCTTCTTGTTCGGCTTTTTTTTGTTGTTTTTTCTCGTACTATCTAAATCCGTTAAACATATATTTCTTTGTGTAAATGAACGGGGGTGTGTTTTATGGGGCGTGTTTCTCTGGATCAACAGCAGCAATGTTATTTTTTTCTATATTATTTGTCAGAATATTCTTTTCTGATAGTAATTGTATTTGTATTTTCCTAATCTTTGCAATAGTTCCGCCAATGATCTGGGTGCCTAATCAACTGATGGGAGCTTCCATTGGTGATGAGCTAACATTGGAATGTGATACGGAAGCATTTCCGTTATCGTTAAATTATTGGACTAAAGAAGAAATGTCTAACAGACATCAACAGCCCCCTCCCTCCTCATCTTCATCACAAACCATCAGAACAGCGGCATCAATTTCCGCAAATGCCAACCATAACACTGATGATGAAATAATGATTGTCAATTCAGATAAATATCGTATGTCACATACAGAAAATTCATATAAAGTACATATGAAATTGATTATTAAAAAAATAACCGCTGATGATTTTGGTAAGTGTGCTTGTTTTTGATCCATCTTGATACTTTGGATTTCCGGTATCCTAATAACCTTGGTTTGTTTGTCTGTGTTCTGTTTTTTTCTTGTCAGGAACGTATCGTTGCCATGCTAAAAATAGTCTCGGTTCAACACAAGGATCCATAAGGATTTATGGTGAATTACCTATTGCATAATACTGTTTTTTATTTTCTTTTCCTAAGGGATTTCAAAGGATTCTTCTCTTACTAAATGCCTTCAATCTGTTTGTAATATGCTTGTTTATAGAAATCCACCGAACCGTTTCAAGCAGCAAACAACAACATCACCAGCAACAAAAAGAGCCATCCACTGCCCGAATACAAAGCCAAAATGGTATGCAACTCACAAAATCCAATCCTTTACTAACCAAAAAAAATTATGTTTTTGTTTAATTAATATTCTACGAGGCGAATATTTATATTTATTTTGCCCGTATCTTGTAAATATTTTAAATGTAATAAGAAATGCTTTGAGATAAAAAAAAGAATAAAGAATCCGTCCACAAAATTTAGGGAATTTCAGTAAAGAATTTGATATATATGAATTTATTATTTGAGAATCCTTTAAGAGAATCTCTCTAGAATCTCCCTTAAATCATCATCTCGAAATCATTGAGCGTGAGTGAGACAGGGAGAGAAAGAAAGAAAAAGCTATTTAAAAAAACAAATAGCAAGTCAGTTAATGACAAATAAATGTTTCATTAATCTGTTTTTGTGTGTGTGTTCCGAAAAGATTCTCTTTATTTTTTTTTGTGTTTTGGTTTTGTGCAACATTAACTTTTATCCGCAACAAAACTAAGACCATTTTTTTGATCTTTGGTCTTTGACCTTAGTGGCCGGTCGGTCGGTTTTTTTTAGCAGATAAGAAATTATAGCTTGTTTGCTCAATTAACTGCTGTTGTAAGTTTCGTTTTCATCCACACAAGCACGAACAGATAACAAGTCATTTGGAAACGTCCAACAAACACAAACAAAAAAAACTTTTTTGCCTAAGTTATATGAGGCTTTAAAAATCACATCAAAAATGATGAGCCATATACAAGCAAATCTGTAAAGGACAATGTGTTTAAACGGAAATCCAATCTCCAAAAAAACAAGCGTTTTGGTTAAGATTAGAAATAAAACAAAAAAAATCAAATAGGAAATCAGAAATGCACCTTAAATTGGAAATTGAAATTCCTAAAATAGAGATAATTTTTCCCCTTTAACAACCCGAAACAATATTCCAATGTTAATGTTATCTGTTATTTTGTTTCTCTTTTTTTTCTAAATGTGTTTATAATAATAGATTCTTCCAAAGACAATGGCGATGATGATGAGGATGTGAATGGTAACGGAATGAATGGCGGACGTCGTTCACCAAACGAAGAATATTATTCTGCTAATGCTAATCGACCATTGGCATCTATGATGATCATTCTGGTTTCATTGTCCATGTTCATTTTCTTGAATCTTTGGTAAGTATATAAAAAAAAAGTTTTTCTTTGGTCCAGAAAGTGAACATAGACAAACACAATGTCAATAATAACAATAACCATAACCATATAAGAGAATATCTTTATAGTAGAATCCCTATACACAAGGACACCAAGATAGGAATCCTATATTGACAATGTCTTCTATTTTGATTGTTATTATCCTGCTGTTACTACTGTAACCAAACCAAAAATTGTGGCCAAATGATATAGCTTGTTTCTTATTTTTTCTCTTTTCTCTGGACCAAAATAATAAAGATTTCCATAAATATTGTTAGAATCCATATAATAATAATAATATCAGACTCACAAGAAAAATTTTACCAGGACCAAAAGAAAAAAATTATAGCGAACTTTTTTTGGGAACTTCATTTACTTTATAGATTGAATTCATTCAGCCAGACCCAATAGAATGAATGAATTGACCTCATTTTTTCCTTGGTTTGCTTTTCTTATGTTATATTCATTTAGATTTTCATCTTGGACGAAAACATCATGATGGTACAAGCAAGCAAACAACATAATCATCATCATTAGAAGAAGAGATCGCGGACATATTGGCCAACATCATCTATTTCCAAAAGATCTGCACCCAAACAAAATTTTTGTTCCACCACCAAAAAAATAAGATGAGATTTTGACCACTCCCACCAATAACACATACACACACACTATAACAAACAAACACCTCACAAATGGAATTCTCTCTTTTTTTGGAATCAACTATCTTTTCTATAATTTATTATATAAAAAAATATATATAAGCTCCACCCACCTCTATAAATATAAAAGAACACACAAACAATATACACACACTTGAATTTGTATTATAAGCCACGCCTCATATACATAGACAAAACACAGAATATAAAGGGGACAAGCCACGCCTCACTAACAAAAAAAACCGCTCACTCATTTATAAATACAAAATGATTATATCATTCATTCATTTATATTCATTCAATTTTAACAAAAAAACATATATAGAGAAGATATGTTTCTATATACAAAAACCATATATAGATCCACATAAATATATACAGCTTTAAGGCACACCTTCTCTCACACAAATCACGCCCAACTGAATGATAGTCCACGCCCAATTTCATTAACCATTTAAACAAATATAAGCATCATGTCATCATCATACCATAACCAAATTAACCAAAAACAAACACATATACACATATGGTAAAAAGATCTTTAAAAATTATAATTAATTTTAATTTTAAAAAAATTATTATAATAAATTTTAATTTTTTCTGGGCAAACAAGAAAAGTCTCAAGTGTGTTTTATTTAAAAATTTTGGCCCTATTTTTCTATACAATTTTTTGAATCTTCCTGTTCCTGATTTCCCGGTAAAAAAAACTAGGTAAAGAGTTAAGCTTATTTCAATGCAATCACTATTTTTTTCGGGCCTGTCAATTTGGTTATTTTATTTATTGGCTAACAGATTCCTACCAAAAAAAAATTTTTTCTGGCACACAAAATTTCCAGCCAAAAAAATCAGATTTTGTGTTGTGTTCTCTTCTTGTTTGTCAGTTTTGGTTGGCTGGTTTTGTTGTGTTCTCGGCTGTTGGTGTGTTGGTCATTTCTTCTTATTTCTCTCTCTCATAGAGGAATAATAATTCATAATAATTCTTGTTGTTCTGCTGATGATAATTCATAATTCTCTCTTGCCTTTTTTGTTCTTCCTAGATGCAATTATTATCTATTATTTTAGCCTAACACCAAAAAACAACAAGCCAAATAACACAATAACACCGGCATTTGATTCTTGGGGAATATAGCTGCCATAGAAAAAAAAGAAGAAACTGACACCCAAAGAAAAAGAAAATTGATGGCTTTTTGTTCGGTTGTTGTTGTTGGTTAGTGGGGTGTGTTTTTACCAAGACACTACAAGAGAACCATAGAAGAAAAAACTTTAGTAAAGCGACGACAAACTCTCATTCTGGTTCTGAGCCTGTCTGCATCAATAAATAAATAAATAAATATTAATTATAATAAATTATCGTTTGGTGTTTTGGTTGTGTGTTGTTTTAGTGCATGATTTTCAATTGTGTTTTGGTTAATTGTTGTTCTTATTGTAATTTTCAATGGCTTTCTTTACATAAAAAAGATGATTCTTGTTTGAGGAATTTTTCCTGTTTCTTATTATTCTATTCTTATTCTTGTCGATGTTGTTTGGCTTGTTGAATCATGGTAAGTTGTTTAAAACAGAAATCCTTTTGAGAACAAGATGACTTGCCATTGAGACGATTTATACTGGTTAAACCACCTGAATTTTATGTTACCAATAACAACACTTTTAAACGAAAGTCAAATGGAAAATTTTCAAAAAGCAACCAATATTTTTTTTTTAAAAAAACTAATACAAAATAATCAAATTAGTTTAAATTGTTGTTAGCTTCAGGGATTTTTTTCATTCTTAAATTTCAAGACATTTTGATAGACCGGAACCAGTGAAGAAGTAAAATAAAAAAAACAAGAATGTCAAATGTATATTGTAGATCATAGTAAATTGATACAGTGTTTTATTATGGCTTCCTATTTCCTTCTTACCCAAGACAACCAAGCCAAAAGGCTCAACGGTTGTTTGTCCAAAACAAGGAAATTCAATACATTTCTTCTTTTTTTTTGGAAAAGAAAGATTCCTCTTCTTTTAGGATTTTTGTGTTTGTAACAGCAGTCAAAAGTGCACATTGAATTTTAAATTTTTTCTGTAGTTTTTTTTATAAAATTTTAATTTTTTCTGGGTTTCAATTTCTTCTTCTTTAGGTAGGATTCAATGGCCAAAAAAAACAGAATCCTAAAACACAATATCTTTAAAAAACGACGACGAAGAAAGGAACCGTTCCCAGAATAATAATCAACATTTTCGAACAGCAGTACGAACAATTTACAAAATAATTCTAGAATCCTACAAAGAGAGAGAATAATTCTTTTGAAATATCCTGTGTATAAAGTTAGTTGACTGTTTTTTTTGGAACATTGGAACACACAAACTGGATATGTTTTCTGGAACATTGAACAAAACACAAGTCTCTTAGTTTTTTTGGGCAACTTTTTTTTCTTTTAAGTCACTCTGGCTCACTTTCGTTCACTTGGTTGGATATTTTTTTGGCAATGTCAGCAGAAAAGAAAAATATATAAATAAAAACACTCAATTTCATTTTCGCTTTCTCACACTCTCTTTGGTTCTTTGGAACAATGCAACAATAACAAAATGAGCGAATTTCTAAACGACCGATTGTTTGAAAGTTGATTTTTTTTTGGTAAAACATTAACAGATTTTGCACAGTGATTCAGAATAAAATCAAACAAGGTTTTTTTTTCTTTGTTTATTATTTGTTTTTTAAAAAAGGCTGGTATTACACTTATTCCGGCTTTTTTTGACCAAAGGGTTCCTAGGATCCAAACTTGTCATATTTGGATACTAAAGGACTTAGTACATCAATTTATTTGGTTAATTTGAAAATTCTCTAGTCTATTTTTGAAAACAAAAATCATTAGCTTAGTGTTTTTTGTGTGTGGACATTTCTCTTAAATTTGGCTATACCCTAAATTTCCCGCCATATTTTCAAGGGATCGCCTCAAAATCGCATTTTTTTCCTATTATAAAACAAAAAAATGACTGCTATAATCAATTACTTTGGTCGTGTGTTTGGTTATTGGTTATTGTTTGTTTTTTTTCGGTGCATATCCTACCGCCACAAACAAAAAAAAACAATAAGCAACAACAAGAACAAAACCAATTGTCTGTTGTCTATTATTATCAAACAACAATTGTTGTTCATTGTCAATGGATTATGGATGGCTTATTGTTTTATTTTATTTTTTTGGCTGGCTGGCAATAGGAAAAAAACACGTTCCACAATGATTTCCTGGGTTAATTAATGAGATATACACCATAAAAAACAATGGAAACAATAGATGCAAAATTATTATTATTAAACATCCCAAAAAGAATCCCAGGATCCTAGAATCCTAAAAATTCCAAAGCTGTTTCACAAAAAAAACAACAACCAACAAAAAAGCAAAATTGTCTGTCTGGTTTTGGTGTGGATTAATTTACGACCTTCAATTTTTTTTCGTTTTGCGAATCATGTATCCACCCAAAAAATCGATGTTTGCATTCTTGTTTTTTTCAAGGATTCTGGTGTCTGGTTAGCTAGCTAGAGCTGCCTTCCTGTTTGTTGTGGTTGATAATAAATATCAACGGTGTCTGTTGTTGGTGTTGTTGGATCTGGTTCATATTATTATTAAGCATCGATGTTGTTGTTGGTATCCAAATTGTGGATTGTTCGTAATTGCTTTGTTGGTTATTAGGATAATAATAATAATAAACATTAGATGGTGATTCCATTTGTAAAAGGAATGGAATATTGTTTTGAATATTAGGATCCACTTTTGATGTTGTTGTTTTGAAATGATTTCCTCCTATTGTTGTTTGTCTTCTTCGTCTTATTGAATCAATATCGGCTGATGGTAACGGTGGTGCTGATGGTTGAACCACAAACGAATCCAGCCTACCTCCACCACCGGCTCCATCATCGCCTCCTCTTTCCTCTCCGGGAACCGTAATCAAACCAACTTGTGAGCTTGTTGATGAGACACGATTGTTAATATGATTGTTGTTTGGCATTCTAATAACCGGATAATCATTACGGCGTCTTTTACTTCGTCTTCCTTTACGGCAATATAATTCATGGCCACCACGAATCATGATGGCTGATCGTTGTCTCAAACTATTTGGTCGGCGGATCTATATTTTTTGGGGGGAAATGAATCCAAAAATTATTATTTAAACAACCAACAACATATATAAAACAGTGGGCACATTTAGATTGCAATCGTGTGGTTGTGGTCAACATTTAGAAACATTTAGAAAGAAAAAAACATTGTAGCAATTTTACACACATAAAAATGTAGCAAATCAATTATATGAAATCAAAGAGTTTTTATTTAAATAATAAAAAAACAAAAAGAGAAAAAGACAAAGCAAAAATAGCAGCTGAAAATGAAGTAGAGCGCAATCGCAGTGGAATTATTTCTTTTTAAAAATGTAGCAAAATTGTATCACTTTTGTTGTGTTTTCGTTTTGAAAAAGCGATTGAAAAAGCTCTTGTTTTTTTTGGAATTGGCGCAAAATGGTGAGGTTTTAAAGTGTGTGAGAGAGTGTGTGTGTTATGTTGGTTTGTGCTTGAGCTTTTCAGAGGATATTTGGTGAAAATCTTATTTTGTGTGTGCTGGTATCTGCTTGGAGCGCGTGTTTCACATTTAGCCAATGTCCTATCGTATACTATCAGTGTAACGATTCTTATGTCCCAATACTTTTGCCAATGATTTAGTCATATAATATGGACGATCTTCACTGCCATCGTTCACGTTACAATCTTCCACTGTTGGACATTTTTTTTTAAAAACATAAGGTTAATTAAACTAACATTAATAACAAAAATGCACTTACAATAACACAAAAATATGGTGTCAACAGCAACATCATATACATTAAAAAATGATGATGCCATTATATAGCTGAGAATCATATAAACCTTCAATTATAATTAAAATTAAATCAAAATTAATTATAATTCAGTTAATAATTTTTGGTCATTTATGATGACTTACAGCCAATGGTCCCCAATAATAATGCACTTGGTTGAATTCGTCGAATTGAAATAAGCTTGAAAATTGATTCGTAATGAACATATAAGCAACCAAACCAGATAAACATGTTACAGCCAATTTTGATAAGAACAATAGAAATCCGCTTAAACAATTGAGAACCAAAGCTCGCATTCCATTAGATACAATCAAACTGAATGCATCTTCGGCTGATTTAATGAATGATTTTCCTCTAACAGCTATCATAATGTAAGCATTCTTGTTTATGAATTTTATGAACTTTTCCAAACACCACAAACAACATTTACAGCATCTGATCATTTAACAAGACAAAAATTTCAAAAAAAATGAACCAAACAGCAAATATTGAATGGACTTACCCCATTAAAAACTGTGAAACACAATTGTCCGGATATTTCTTACATTTATTATCTATAAATTCCAATATGATTCGTATGAAACGAACAATGGATATTATCAATGAACCAAATGCTATTGAACCAAGATGATATCTGCGTTGGTTTTTGTTTGGTGCACAAAGAAAAGACATAATCAAAATCAATTTTATAAAACATAGCCGCTCATAAATTTTAGGCTTGTAGCAAATGATGTAATTCAATCGACAAAGGACAAGGATTTGGTTTTGTAGTGTTATGTTGTTTTCCTACCTTATACAACGTCCCCAAGAATTGATCAACGCAAAAAACGATATATCACGTTTGTCTTTAGTCCAATAATAATCAGCAAACACTCCTGCCAATGTAACATAGCCTGGTTTTTTTTGTTGTAGAAAGCATAGTATTAAATTATCGTCCATTATTATTTGGTCATCATCATTATAAATCAAATCTTAAAGGATGGATATACTTACAAAGACCGGATACAAAAAACATCAACCAAATGATAGCAAACAAATTGTAACCATGTGATATATAAACATAACTACGTTTAAATGGACGTATTTTCATACAGTTTGGATCATTTTCCTATGTATTTTTTTATAAAATATAAATTTAGCTGATTTTTTTCCTTTCAAAAAAATCATTTTTATTACCATCATTGGAACACAAGCATTTCCATTAGCGGTGTTCTGGTAACGTGGATGTGTACCAGCGGATATTGTCAAAAAAGCAAACAATGCAAATGTTAACACTAGAACTTTTAACAGGAATGGCACCAATGGAAAACATAATGTTGATTTTAGAATGTTTACAGCTCTGCCAAAACAAAATTAAATTAAAATTAATAAAATATAATCAGATAAATAAAAAAACATACTTGCTAGCTTCGGCAATGATAGCAACTGCCAAACGAATACGTTGACATAGACAAAACAAAATCATGATCATCATGAACAATAATAATGAAAAAAATATGATCAACACAATCCATAGTTTAGTGCTCTCCAAATATGGTTCCATGCTATCCTTTAGCAAGCCACTGAAATCAAAATCCAATGAATTGATTTTGTTGTCTGATGCCCGTAAATAACGATAAGCATCATTCACATCCAAATTGACCATTGCTAGTGAATCTTGTTCCATAACTTTTGTTTCATTTGATTTGGAATGAATCAATGATAAATATTGTTTGACAGAAGAATATAATAGAAATGCATTGCAAATCAATAGAGCGAATATCGATGTCCAAACCATATAACGAGAGAGAATTTGCATGAATGAGATCCATATGTAAGCGATGATCATCGTTAATAAAAGACCACTAAACAAATTTTAAAACCAAAATTAATTTTAAATAGCAAAACATTTCATTAAATTGCAAACATTAAAATCCATCTCCAAGTATGAGCAATATCGCTGGCAAGATGATTGGCAAATGTTAAAGCTTGTATCAATTTGGTCATTCCTCTGTCATTCACAAAACAAAAAAAAAACAAAATTATAAAAACCATAATTTTAAAAAGACAATTTAACTTACTGGCTACTTTCAACGATTTCTCTAGTGGTCACTGATCCATCAGGTGAATCATCTTGAATGGTTTGATTACGAATTTCATCTAATAAACGATCATTTATCAAATGCAATATGGATGGAATGCATCGGCCACCAATTGGTTTGCTTTTAAAATAATATTTGGCACATTGTTTTTTGGATGCTAGTTGATATAGCTAGTTGTTTTTTGGGGTGAAAATCAAAAATTATCATTTTAAAAAGATATTGATCAAGATGATGGCTTACATTATTATAATTAGGTTTGATTCCATATTGACAAATGGCATGTTGTAATTCAATGTTTCGAACATCATTAGTAGATCTTACGCTGAACGTAACTTGTGGACAACGTTCAACACAAACTTGTGGTGTTTGGCAGCCATCTATAATGGTTCCTTCTAAATCTGTTACACATTTTAAAATATTAAAATAATATAGATATGGACGATTGGAGAATTCGCCACGGCCGCAAATATTTCCGAATGTGTCCGTTGGAAAGACAACTTGTTCAATATTGACATGTTGTAAAACTATTCAAATCATAATTAATTTAATTCAATTAATCCAAATTCAAACAAAAACTTACAGAAATATAAAAGACCACCCCAAACCGATAGAAACAAGACGAATATGAGCAGACAGCAGCAATCCGTACAGGAACGTTTCTTAATCAAACCTAAATGTCTTGGATTATCAAAATCAAATTGATCTGGTTTTTTGGGAAAAAAAAGTAAAAATTAGATTAGAAAAATGCTTGAAACAAAACAATTTTTTCGTTGTTCATTTTTTGGCCAAACTCACTATTTTCAAATCTATCACGTCTATTATTACGTAATGGAGTAGATTCATTATCAGGTAATTTAGGATAAAGAAAATGTTGTTCATTTTCAATTCTAATAACATCTATTTGATTATTACGTAACAAAGGACGACGATTTATTCTAGCTGTAGCGTATGGGGTTATTTGGCTAGATGAGCTCGATATTGATGATGGACTACGAAACATCTTTTCTATTATTCACAACCATCATCATCATTTCAAAAATTATTGATCATTTTATGATATTTAACTAAAAACAATAAACCTAACAAAAAACGACGACATCAAAATCAATCAATCAATACCCTAAAACCAATTTCCGATTACACATCGATTACCATCAAATAATAACAACACTAACAACTCTAATATCAACTCTTGAAGCAACTAATAATAAAATATACAACTTATAATGTTAGCATACAACTTTTATGAAGCTTACATATCCAAAAACAAGTAACAAAAATCCGTTTGATTTATTAAATATTTACCCATTTTGGTATCATCATATAAATGCGCTACTGTTACATGTTTTTTCTATGTGTATAAAGTCACCAAAAAAGACATTGATAAATCACACTGAGAGTAACACACAGAGCTCACTAAATCATCATCAGTAAATGGTCGTCGTCGCATTGGTTGCTAACCACAACCATAATGTTGTTGTTTATGATTATCATCAAATAAGAGTGAAAATAACACGTGTATTTAATATTTTTAATGTTATTTCTCTATGAGAAAAGCTGTCAACAACTGTCACTAAAAATATTGTTTCATCTACCTTTTTTGTTAACCCTTTAAAACAGAAAACAGACTTACTTTGTTCTTTACGTGATCCGTTATTTCTTTGTCCCATTATTTTGCAAGCAATTTTTTGCGATGATTTAGCAAGAAAAATAAATGAAAATTTCCGTTGTAAATGTACGTTGTGTGTTGTGTTGACACGTGTTTTGTACGTGTTTTAAATCTGCGAAAAAAACAAAAAAATTCAAGTTTATTAAAAAAAACATGTTTCTCTTTTTGCAAAAAATTCACATTGAAAAAGTGCTGTGGTGGTGGATTTCCTGGATTCTTGTCTGCTCTATCAGACTGCTGTTTTGTTTATGAGTGTGAGTTAGTTAGCTAATATTCTTGGCGATTCCATTCAAAAGATCATTTACCTTTAATTGTTGGTTTGGCTTACTCTATGCTGAAATTACATAAATGGCTATGGCTATTGTGCCGGTTGCTTAGTTTTTGTCCTAGCTTGGTTTGGAGAATTCACCCAAACAAACACAATTTGAATAGCTGACTTCCGTGTTGTGTTCAAGTGGCTTACAAACATAAACACACCGTTATAGCAAGGTTCATTGAATTAATTTCAGGTGCTTTTGCACAAAACAGCAGCACAGCACTACAGAACAATCACAGGTGAATTTTATAAATCGAAGATGAATTGTCACAAACACACCAATTCAGATAGTCAATGAACTAATCAATCAAATCAAACATTTTTGAGCCAAAATTCACAAAATCGAAAAAAACGTGTTGCTGTTTGTTCATTGCAGGATGAATAAAACTGACTTGATTTGGGTGACTGAAAATCCCCATTTATAAAAATATAACAAAATCGAAAAGTGAGCAATCACACAAAAACGATTTCCTGTTTTGATAAATTAATCCAATTAGGTTAATTTTAATTTAAACTAAATTAATCATCACAAAAAATTGAATCTTTAACAATTCAGAAATCGAAGTTATTTGGTTGATTTTGTTTCAAGGTTTCAGAAAAACAACCAGAATAACCAAAAAAAAAAAAATTGCAACTTGAAAACCAGTTTTGTGTTGTGTTGCCAATGCGCAAAAACCTCGAATTTCATTATATTTGAATTAATTGCAATTATTTTTAATAATAATTATTAAGCAAAAAAACATAATGAAAACATACCAAGAAATAATATTCGTCGTTGTTTTTTGTGGGGTGGCTTGTTCGATTGTTTGTTGTTGTTGAGTCTTGCTATATCAACCATCGATCAATAAAACACAATGGCTGTTCCAATGTTGTTTTTTCGTTGAAAAAAGAGCAATAATTTTTTTTCTGGTTTGTTCTCCAGCACGACGAAACCAAAAAAAACTGCAATAAAAATTTAAAAATTAGAACAGGAAATTTTGGATTTGGAACATCATTTTTTGTGAACAAAAAAATGAAACCTTTCAAAAATAACGTTTCATATTACTTTGTTTAGGGTATTTGATTGAACTTTGAAACAAAAACAATTTTTAAAAACGAAATCAAAAAAAAATTTATTAATCACAATTAAATAAACATGATTTAATGATGATGTTTAATCATTAAAAAATAAAGTCTTCGTTGATAAAAAAAAGAATAATGTTGCTTGAATGTTGTTCAAGGTTGATGGTGAAAATGAAAATGTTTCAATGCTTCAGCGATGATTATGATGATGATGTTTCAATGAGGAATATAATGTTGTTTGGTTGATGTTATTTTCTGGTTACATTCACTCACTCATTCATGAATGTCACAACATTATTATAAATAAACTTCTGTGTAACATTCGTATATTTGTTTAATTATAAACAGACAAACACAGAAAAACAGACAGACAATGTTTGGTAATGAACGTAGACACGTACCCACTCACTCACTAAATCACTCTACAAGATAATTTCATTTAGCCATCATTTTTGAGTGAAACAAAATAACATATCTCTTTTTGAATATCATATCATGCCGAAAAAAAACATCGAAAACATAAAAAATTGTCAATTTTGAAATGATTTTGATGATGTTTTTTGTTTCTGTTACTTCGAATAATGATTTTAGTAATTATCATCACCATGGTAGCTCTCGTTTTCTTTCTCTCGTCTAAAGATTCAATGCAAACAAACAAGCAAAGTCCAGTTTTTTCATAAAAATATATAGCGGTTAACATTAAAAAAACATGATTGCATTTATGGTCAAGGAAGTGAGCAAGGTCAATGACCATTTTCTTTTGGTGATTCGTATTGAATACTCGTTTTACAACCAACCAACCACCAAATATAATAATAAAAATAACCTTGAAACACATCACTTTACAACAAAACGTTATGTAAAACATTTTATTTAGAAATTTTTTCGAAAAAAACAATTTTATATCAAAGTTTTTTTGGCACTTGGTTTAAATTGGAACTTAGATTTAAATCACACAAACAAATATTTTTTTTAGCAATAAAAATGGTCATTTTTGGTTGAAAAAAACAATTTTAAAGGTGATTGCGAAGATTTGGATTAGTTTCGATTGCTAATATTTGTAATCTGGCATTTAATGGCATATCTTTATCAACATCTTCATGTTCTATAATTGTGCGAATTGGATTAGCACGTTGATATTCATAACAAGCTTGTAAAGCTTGTTCAATCATTGTTTTATTAATAATTGTTTCATTTGTAAATTGAAACAATTTCATTAAATAATGAATACGAAATGAATAATCTCTTAAATCTTCAATTATGATGTTTCCATTAGTTTTGCTACGATCACCACTAACAATTGGTTTAGTTTCCCACCAATAAACATAGCTTATTTTTGAATGATTCAATGGATTTTGAAATATTGGACATAGTTTGCTTAATTCATCACCAAGATTTCCGTGTAAATAAATCCAATATCTTAATGGTGAAAAAAGCATTGTATGTAAGAATATGGTATCCGGAATGGAATAGGGAGCCAAGGATACTTTTAATGAATCAAATGGACATTGCAACCAAATGTACATTTGTCCACTATAACCAACCATAGCAATGTTGTTATTGAACCATGAACATTCCAGTATAAATTGTATTGGCTCAAATGTCGATTCAAGACGATGTGTTATAAATTGTTTGCCCAAAATTTCGAGATGCATATAATAAACATAACTATTGTTTGATAAAAGCACCAAAAAATTTTCTGTTGCTACAAGAGATTTAATGGATGATGTCTCGTTGTTTGGACGATTAAATTTGGCATCGGTTATTCTGTTGAATCGAATTGAATTAATTTCACCCCAAACGAATACTTTATCATCTTCGGTCAAGAAAGCATATCCTTCTCTGGTGCAAGCAATATCTTTACAAGTTCCATTTTTAAATTTTCTTTGATCTAGTTTTTGTAATTTATGATCTTTGTTGTTGTTTGTGGCATCAAAATGACGTTTTATCCAAACTTGTCCATCATTGTCCAACACCATAAAATGTTTACATCCTGAGCAAATCTTCTTACCATTATTCAATAATGGTGCATTATTTTCTAATTTATCCACAAGAAATTTTCCTTTTTTAATGAAATCTTCAATTAAAAACACTTGGCCATTGTTTGTTAATGCAACCAAGAAATGTTGTATGCCACCAAACAATAATGTTTTAACCGTTTTTCCTCGTAAACAAGCAATCTCCGCCAATTCAATGTTAGTGTCACTAACAATCGATGTTGTGGCCAAATATGTGCTGTGATCATTACCAAACACCATCAAAACACCGAATGGATCAAATTTGAATCGATCTATATTTTTCCAAAGATGTTTCGGAATGAAACGAACATAATAGGAATACAAATGAAGATCTTTCGTATAGAAATTTGGAATGGTTGGATCTTCTATTGGAATGGCATCGTCATCATTTGTTGATGATTTCTTAATTGATTTTATATTTGTATTTGAGATAGCTGTTGTTGTTGTTGCATCATTAGCTGTCAATGGTGATTTAGCTTTTGTTTGCTTATTGACAATAGTTTTGTTTTTGATTGTTGTTTGTGAATGATTAGCGTCTAGTTGAATAGAATTCGGTTCAAAATATTCCACCAAACAACGCCACATTTCATAAGCAGTTTTACAATGTTTAATAATGGTTAATGCTGAATCCAAATCAATCCATAAACCAATCAATGTTCGTGCTTTTTGATCCAATGCCAATAAGCCAGGATGGTAAGCAACATTTAATGGGGGTTTGGTATTGTGATGATCATCATCACCAACATCATTAATTACCATCAAATGATCATCATCAAATGGATTACAATTGATTATATGCCATAGACCAACCTGTTTGAAAGCTGATTCAAATTTGAAACGCCATGCTGGCCAATTTGATGGTGATTTTAATGGTGAAATACGATCAAATATTTGCAAGGTTTCTAGATCCATTCTAACTAATGTTCGTTGTGCTGTTCCCTGAAAGCACCAAAAAAGCAAATTAATCCAATTCCAATTTACAAAACCACCATAAAAACTTACCAACTATCAACAAAACAAAAAATCAAATGAGGCAATTTTTTAAACAATGACAATTATTTTAAATAGTTATCATAAAAAATTATTAAATTTAATTGTGATAACACACAAACACACAATTATAATTTATCAATTTTATTAGATGATTACATAAGACAAAAATACGTTTTTCGAAATTTACATTTAAAAAAAATCAAACGGAAAATTAAACAAAAATCACCAAACTGAATTTCGATTTTTTTCAGCACAACATTCTTTATTATTGTGAAATTTTTTTTCGGATACCATTCATAAATGATAGGACACAAAAAAATATTACCATAATACCATAAACACCATCTGTTGACGAAATAATGACATATTCAATTTTAAATTTTATTTAATTAGTTTGGTCTAATTAATAATAAAGATGTTAGTAGAGTACAAAATAGACTTTTATAGAGAAAAGTTTGAAATTAAATTAAATCATAAATCAATTATGATTCCAACATTTCTTTATCCGCTTTGTATGTTTTCTCAAATCTTTTGAGAATTTACATCGTTTTTTAAGCGAGTTTATTAGTTGTTAGTTTAAAATGAGAAGAGGCATATAACAAGATGCTTGATGGCCAAGCTTAAACAGTTGATTTGATAATTTCAATCACTCGACCTCGAAACTCGACAAACAGGGATTCTTTGTTACAAAATGAAAACAATCATGGAAATAGAAAGAGAAAAAACAAAAACAAAAACAAAAATAAAGTAAAATACATTTTTTTTCTATGAAAAGTCAGAATTAAGATGTGTAATTAGGTTGGTCATACAAATTAGTAAGTCAATTGTTTTTTGTTTAGTGTGCTAATGAGAAGAAGTAATAATTGATACGAACAAAAAAAGGATATTTGTTGAATGATAATTTTATTGATGAAAATTAAATTGAATTTTTAACAATGATAGAGCATACAACTTCGCAAACTATTCTGTGTGTTGTTCTCGACTAGTCACGGTCGTTTTTTATATTTTTTCTATTCAAAATTGCATACAAGCATTTACACCGACAGAAATGAAGGCTTCCCCTATCGGTGCTTACAAACTTCTGAACGCCATATCGAGAAATCCATTTTCTCCATCTCTGTGACAAGAATTGACCAAGACAAGTATGCCTCAGAGATTATTGAATATTGGAAATGGTCACTGGAAGAAAAAACCATTGCAAATGTATTCAGTTGTTTTTTCTTTCAAGCGAACTTGACTAGACAAGCCGTCCCGAAAACTTCATCACTAATTCGGGAACTTTGATTCTTCTTTTCTTCTCTTCGAATTCATTGACCTTTCTGATCTTTTCAATGTCTTGATTGTTCACCAACTCGTCAGTGAGCTTGGCCTGTAACCTGTTATACAGTTTGCTGATTATGGATTTTGCCGACTTCAAGTCCATGTTTCCTTTTGACACCAGTCGGGTTTGTAGTTTTTTAAAAGCTTTTAATCGATTCCGTGATCCAGCTATCGTGCTGATAACGTATTAGGATTACGTACAATGTTTCGGGTTTAGCCATACAATCTTAACAGAATAAACCAAACCAAACCAAGAAGACCCAAAGTCTTGGGTTATGCTTTTATTCAAGTTCTTAAACAAAATCAAACACTACAACACAATAAAATGGAGAGAGAGAGAGAGAACTAGCGTGCAACACGGAACAACAAATGCGTTTCCTATAGGAAAGGGAAAACAGTAAAAGGAAAATAAAAGAGAGCGATGTAGTACGCTATTATCGATGGATCGATAGTGATCGTCCATCACAAAACAACAAATAGAAACAGGAACTAAAGAACAAAGTCAATCATAACTCAAACACAAACAATCACATCCAACAAATGTCACATAAAACAATAATTAATAAAAGAAATGAAATGAAAGGCTTAATATGCATTTTAATATAGTGTATGTGTGTGGTTTAGTTGTGTGTTAGTGCGTTATCATCATTATTTTCTAACAAAGTGTGTTTCTTTAAAAATTTGTGTGTTCAATAATTGATTATCATCCAAATTGCCTCTTTCATTCCATTTCTAATTTAGGCCATTTCGATATGGACAATTTTCTTCTAGGTTCAATTGGAGTTCTTTCTTTTTGGGATTTGCTTTTTTGGCAATCTCTTTCTTAACGATTTACTGCTAACGTCAAAATCATTTTCCAAAAAAAATTGAAATGAAGAAAAGCATTTGGAAGATTGTTTTAAAGTAGTCGATTTTATCATATTCACATGTTTCTGGTGAAGTCTTTAATTTAATTATGATGTTGGTGTTGAATACAATGTTGTTGATCAAAATCACGCCAAACAAAACTGAAGTTGTGTGTTCGGTTTATATAGAGCTATAACAATAGCGATGAACGTGACGCCGGCTCTATTTAACGTAACGTGCTACAAAATGAATTTTAAGCATTTGAATGAATCAATTTAAAAATGTTACTTTAACACTCTCCTACCAATAGAAAATGGAGTAATAGTAGGCATGTCAAATCTTTGGTAAACGGAAAGAATTTCTTCTGTCACTTTTTTTTAAAATCTTGGATTTGTGTTTTGAATTTAATATGGAATAGCTAGTGACGTGACAATCAATGTGACACTGCAAAGCACGCAACACATCCATGTTTTTAGGTAAGCGTAATTGATTTAATTTTTCTCCATAACCAATAAATTTTAAAGATGGTCTTTTGTGAGGCATTTAAAAAAAAATTATTTTTTTGTAATTAACACAAACACAAAAATAAATGAAAATAAATGAAGAAAGATCTGAAAGAATCAAAAGAACTGTAGGAAAAAACAACACAAACACAAGCACTTGAATACAGTTTTTATTTGTTTTTAAGCTTATTCTAATTCAAATTAATAAATTACATTTAATTCATGAAAATTGAGTTGGCAAATCAGTTCCTAATTTAATTAACTATGAGTTTGTCGAGTTTGGCTGCATTATGATTAACAATGACCGAGATATTTGGAGTTTTTTTTAATTGGAGTCAATTAATTTTAAATTTTCGAATTTTTCTTTAGAAACTATATTTATGAACGATCCCGACAGAGTTTGCATTATATTTCAATGGGCTAAAAATTTGAAACTTTGATGACCCACCGTCCTGCGGTTATCAATTTTTTTTTGGAAAATTTTTTAAAAGATCAATTTCATATACCATCCTGAACATAATTTCACTTGTAATCTTTGCCACGCCCAACTTGTCCAAAATTAACCACAAATCAATGGCAAGAATACTTGAAACAGAATGCAAGAAGTGTTAGATGATGCAAATACAACACCAATTCTATTTGCAGGAGACTTTAACGCCCATCATCAAACATGGACAATCATATCTTCCAATTTGTAAACAAACAGTTTAATAATTTTGTTTAATTAAAAATTTTTATTTTTAAAAATTATAAAATTTGTCTTTTATAGTGGTCTTGATCAAAAATGATTGGTGTCATTTAGGCAGCTCATAGTCAAGTCAGTCACCGCTGACCAGACAACTCAATTTCTCACTAAAAATAGTGGATTTTGTTTTTTCAAAAAAGAAAATATTTTCACATTAAAAATCAGCATCTGAATGCGAATGTTTATCTTTACCGCTATATTCTTCTAATGGAGAAATGTAACTTAATGCATTATCTTCATTTGTTTGTGACTTATCTATAGTGCGGCCAAATAAATTGTAGATATTTTTAAAAGATATGTGATCATATATGATTAAATAAAGTAAAAGCAAAATAATAGTGACTGCCAATAAGAAAAAGATAATGTAAATTGTAATAGTAGAGTAATATGTGATTTTTGAAATGCATTCAGCATCTACACCCCATGACCATAAGCCATCTTCACGGCAACGACGTGTTTCATAACCAACTAAACGATAACCATCATAACAGCTAAATTGTACAATTGAACCTGGCCAATAACGGTTCTCAGATTTTCGACCATTTATTGGCTTTTCCAATGCTTGACAACGGATTATCTGCATAATAGAAACAGTTATAAAAAAATGCTTTAAAATCAATAAAAAAAAGTTAGCATTACTAACCGGTTCTTTAAGTGTGGAAAGCATATTGAGAGCCCGGGCTTCTTCGTGTTTGGTATTTTGAGCAAAATTCGAATCACCAGTAGCCAAATAGTCATATTGACAGGTTAATGAATCCGAACAAACACGATACAAATCATCTTGATCGATTTCATTGTTTTTATAATCCCATAAAGGTTGAAATTTAAAATCATCATAATCGGAATGTGAAATGACATCATGGTAAAACAATGATTGTGACATGTTTGGTTGGGGCGTTTCCAAAAGACGATATTTCATTCCGAATTCTTGATGAATCCATTGCAGGTTTGGATTGTATGAATCCATATTCATCAATGGTAATATTTCACCATTTGGCAACATGAAATCATCACTTGGATCTCGTGAATAATGTCCCAGAAGACCTTTTGTAGAATTAATAAACGTTATAGGAAGATAAACATGAAGGGTTAATGTTCCAGCGCTGTTCACCAACACTTCCACTCCGACGCCAGAATCAAACATGGCAACCAAATGTGACATGTTACGAATTCCAGATGGTTGATAAATGCTAACACCACGTGTGTGAATTGTTCTCATGTTATCATCCCAATAATACAATGCTTCTTTATCGGCAAACAAGAATATTTGATTGAACCAACGGCATCCATCAGGACGGATACGGAATTCGATAATGGAACTAACATTATCTCTAACCGCAACACCTGTTAACAAAGTAGCGTTTACATGTCCAGGCATTTGTTCGAAACGTCCATGGATATCGAGTTTGTGCATTTCATTATCTGTTCTTAGCAATGAGAACTCTCCTTTACCATTGAATGTATAATTAAGTTGATCAAATGTGATGATGTGTGGATCACCATAAATGGATGCTATTACTGGTGCTTGATATGAACTACAATCCTGTGACGTACGATAATAATTAAACATGGCACATGTTTCGCTGTCTTCCTCTTTCGAAGCCCATTTACAGCAATAATAAAACGGCATCACATCATGTTGCCAATATGCTAATGTCGGTGTTTGGGTTTGTTGTTTGAATGGGTGTTTACCATAGATAAATGTCCGAGATGGTCTACCAGCATACATTGTATCAGCGCTACGGATTAATTCTCCATAATCATCGTAGCAGCATTGTTGCCCAGCACCTCCGATGCTATCACCAAACAAACAAACAAATTACAAGTGGATTAAGCCACAAACCCAATTACCTTGGCCTAGCTGATCTCACACAATGTTGTGCGCCCAAATGTCTTTGATCGCATTTCTTATCAACAACGTTGCATCGTTCATCCGGAGCGAATCTTCCCTTATCCAATAGTGCTTGTTCCAATTTACAAGGACAACGAAACAATGTTGTAGCAAAATATTCTCGTTCTGATTCTCGATTAAACCATTTGTAACATAGATTTTCTTGCCAGACATGTTTATAGCCATATTCTTTTCGCCAATGATGTCTCAATAGCCAACCTAATGGCATTGGCTCTGACCATTCGGTCATCGATAATTGTTGATCGGTTATGTTCACACCAATGAATCCAAAATGATAATCAAAACGTTTCAAATCATAATTTGGTAATTGATTTAAATCCAACTCATATTCGCCGGTGTTGGGAGCATCTCTCGTAATATCCAATATCCAATAAGTTTGTGGATAGAAAGTACTTGTATCTAATTCTTGATATGCCCATATGCCAATGGTTACACGATCCGTTTCATCGCCAATGTTATCTGCTTTCCATTTTATAGTTAGGATGCGTTCACCTTCATCCAGGGTATCAGGATTCATATGGACATATTCTGGTGGATCAACCCATACATCAAATTCTCTACGACTTTCAGGTGATTCTGGTGTGTGGAACAACAATTGAACTTTTATATAAAATTTCAAAAAAATGTCAATGATTACTTACGAATATACATTCTGGTGTAGAAATATGTCTTATCATCAACAGTGACCGTTAGATCAATGAAACCTTCATATAAGATTTGTGGTGTTACACAAATGGCAACATTTGTCGACACACGATGACCTTTCACTTTTACCGAATCAAATCGACAACTTATCCGGGAACCAGGGTGAAAACATGGTCCGGTTACCTCTAGCAGTTCACCACCAAGACTGCTTATATAGTTAACCGATGTGGTCAAACCCTGATAAATAATAATTTATAAAAAGCAATTTGAAATAAGCATTTTAAAATTACCATTCGATCCGGAAGTGTTGGATCCAAAGATTTCTCGATGCAAGATCCTTGAAACAAGACATCATGAACCTGGAACACAGCACGACCTTGGATATTGTTAGCATAACCAATCAATGGTAAGAGACTGATTCGAGGATGTTGTGAATATGGCGAGAATTCATATGCTCGAGTAGAATTGCCGGCATTGAATCCTACAAATGCAGCCGGGCCTTTTAATCCATCAAAATTGTCCATGTGAGTTAACCAGGAGATGTATTCATAATTGAAAAATACAAACGTATTCACTTCATCGGTACCAATCACCATTTGGTAAGTGTTCGTCTGAAAGTGTAAATTTAAACAAGATTAAGTCAACTAGGAAAATGTTTGTTTGATGGACAATGTTCATTAGACATACTCTTAGTGGACGATCCAACTGTCGATTAGGAAATGTCATATTCTTCCAGGTGATTATTATGATGAATTTTGGCACGAATCCACCTGAACCAGCCATTGCTCGATCAAAATTCTCCAAAACCTCTTGTTTGTATAATTGATTTTCAATTTGATCAACTTGTTCGATACGAAGATAGACACCTGCCCCGTCAACGGATGGCGGAATGTCTTGATGTGCAAAAAATATAGCCATCATAGAAGGATCTTCTTCCTTATCCGGATCGTCTGGTACTGCCGGGAAACTGATCGGAAATTGATAGGATTTCAAGCCACGATTAAAGCTCACATAACCATCTTTATGGATCCAAATATAGGTGTATTCAAAGCCAAAAAATGGTAAACGAAATTGCAGTGGTTGATCATGGAATTGTTTCATTGAATTTATACTGCGTACATAATCAGCATCAGTGAATGGATACATCAAACGAACATCATTTGATTGTGAATAACTTATTTTAGATGATGCAGATATATTTCGAAATGATTTTAATTGATTGTTATAATTAGTGGAATGTGATGAGCTGATGCTTGGTTGAAGGTTATTCATATTGGTCAAGTGTGAATGTGGTGGTTCATGATTCACTATTGGTTCAGGTGATGATTGACCATTGGACAATGAGGTCACAATGGTCAACATTAAAATATAACAAAAAATTGGTTTAAGAAAAAACATTATTAAATTCAAATGTTAAAGGTTAAAACGTTATGTCAAATTTTTATGCGATTAATAATGGTGTGGTCGTGTGATGATGTTACAACTTTAACAAATTATCGTCTGAGTTGCGTTTTTTTGTTTTACTCCTAACGATGTAATTTTATAATGAAGCTATGATTGGCAGGATGTACATTATCACACCATTAAAATAAAAAAACATCTTTATCAAAAATTTTTTTTTAAATTAAGTTTCTGTGGTTACTTATGTTGGTTTTTTGTGGGGAGCATTTATAATTTATTATTCTTTTATTAAAATTCTCACCTAACTAATATTAGCATTGTTTGATGGATTGATCACCAAGCCATTTGATGTGTTAAAATAACCAGCACATAACAATAAGAATAATGTTAATAAAATGATGACTAAATAACCAAATATTAATGCTAAACGTGATTCCCAGCGACGAAGATAGAAAAACATGATTGTGTCTATTTGGTTTGCATTCTTGCACGTTCCAGAAAATGAACAAGTTCCGGTTGTAGATGATGATGATGAATGATGCTTATTGCTGCTTTTATATTTATAAGATTGATTCACACAACCACCATTTGAATTAGGTTTTGAAGATTTTGAAACATGTTTCATATAACCAGATTTCTTACTAGATGATTTTGAATGTTTCATTATAAATTTTTTGTTTGTACTTGCGAAACCAGTGGCACCATTAACCATGGCAGTGTTAATCATTTTGTCAATCGATTTTTTTTTGGTTGCCAGGTGCTATTTTTTGGCTCCTTTTTTTACAGGTAGCTATTTACTTTCCTTGGCTACTGTGTATTTTGTATTAGTCAACAGTTTTTTAAGACCAGCAATTACAATCAAAGTTATAAATTTTTATTACTTTAGGAAGTGCTGTTTATTATTGATTTTTAATATTCCATTTTTTTGTAATAAGAATCAATTTATAACTTCCGATCGAATATTTAAATCAATCAATCAAATTGTTTTTTGGATCAAGGTCAATTAAGTTCGTTTGTTTTTTGTTAATTTGATTATATAATTATAAACACACATGCGTGGTAATTCTCTTCAAAAAAATATTACCTTTTCTAAAAAAGAACTTGAAAAAATGTCCTAAAAGAGGTGTATTTTTTGAAGTTTAATTGAGTTCTTTATTTGGAAAAAAGTTTTTGAAGTTACGAAAGAGTTCTGAAATTTTTTTGGTCCTTAAAAAGTCAAATTTACGAAATGATCAATAAATCAAAAAATAAAACAAATAACATTACAGATTACTTTTATTTTGCTATTTAGCTTGTTATTTGCTTAGCTCACCATAATAAGTTTCAAGTAAAAAAATATTTATGTTCACCCTCAAAAAAAAGTTTATAAGTTTTTTTTAGAATCAACAAGAATGCTGGAATATTTATGGGAATAATTTCATATTTAGAATATTATCGTTCTGCATTTAAACGGACGAATATGAATTTAAAAAGCAATTGGTTTTGGTTTAGTGATGAAGATTATTTAAAACATTTAGATCATGTTACCAATGGAAATAATGAACGTATTATTCAATTACTTCGTATGATTTGTTTGTATTGTGTATTTGAATCATTTAGATATTGTTATTTGTATTTATCATTACCATTCATTCGTTATGTGATCGATACGGACATCGCCATCAATCAACACCAACTTCGATTATTGTTTTTTGATCTAAAAGAAGTGCTTCATTTAACAAGAGGAATAAATGCCAGCATGGTGTTGATATTGTTAACGATTGGTTTTATGTATTCATATGCATTCTTCAAGCAATCACCAGCTTTCCAAAGAGATTCAAAAATGTTTTTTGATATCGTTTTAAGAAATGATTGTAGCTTTTTCATTTCCAGATATCTGTACAAATATAAATATAATTGTGGTCAAAATTTA
The DNA here is from genome assembly GCA_028571105.1 of Tragopan temminckii. NCBI lineage: Eukaryota > Metazoa > Chordata > Aves > Galliformes > Phasianidae > Tragopan > Tragopan temminckii. The sequence goes on from JAOWBP010069413.1 coordinate 281,597, forward strand.
ACCTCAAAAGAAGCAAATGAATTTGCTGAACATCAGCAAAAACCTCCTCAAATCTATGAAGAAATTTTGGACGTTGGCCAGGTGCTACGAAAACGTACAAAAATATTGGTCTGGATTAGGAACACTTATTCTTCTGCTGCTAGTAAAAAAATTACGGTTTTTTTCAAGCCAATTTTATTTTAATTTCAATCATTTAATTACAGATTTAATCGTATTGGCCATGCATGTGTTTGCCTGTGAAATCATCATTAAAAATTCAATGGATTGTGGTGAATGGTGGCAAATTATAATTAGATTATCATTGATCGAATTGAATTGTTTGCTATTATGTATTGATATATTAATAGCATTTTATATATTAATTACATTATTAATTTATACAATGGGATTTGCATGGTCCATATTTCTAAAATATGAACAAGTTGCACAAATGGTTGTCATAAATCAACATCATCCATTAGAGAAAGTGACCAATGCTTTAATCAATCGTTTTCGTATCGAGCATTTATGTTTGTTTTTACGTGCAAATCAAATTTGTCGTTCATATTCACAGATTATGTTAGCATTCATGATGGGAATGCTGCCTACCAACGTATTCTTCATTGGTTCGTTTTTAAAACTTGACCATCAATCCCAACAAAATCTTCTTCCATCAATGATATTGATAACATTCATTTCTGGCCAAATAATCGGTTTGTTTTGGGTACATTTAGCATGCGGAATGTATTCTACCAACATCCATTCAAATGGCATTAAACAATTAATCAAATTTGATTCAAATTTACGAATCTATTCACTGCGAACACATTGGAAAATGTATTGCCATTTTGAAAGATTTCATACCAAAAATCGTTATGGTTTTTCTTATGGAAAATATGGCGTAATAAACATTAGAGGTTTCGTAAAGGTAAATGACACTTTTGTAAATAACTATTAAAAAAATTCATGTACGCACACACCACTGCAGTCATTTTCGTACAGACAAAATTATTGCTTAAAAATTTCTAATTTTTATTTATTTTAATAGTTCATTATGATTTATATAAAGTTCATAATGATCGCATACAAATTATTATCGCGATAATACAACCAAAAAAAACCAACTACAAAAACTTTACTTTTTGGACAACAGATGCCGTTATGGACTTAATTATTTTGTGAAATAAAATTAAAAGGTTTTCTTTGTAGACAGAATGGCACAAGACATTTTTACGCTGTTGGTTCCGGTCAAGAATCATAATTGATTGAATTGAATCGTCGACGAGACAAGAATAATTTATAAGCCATCATTAATCCTTTTGCATATAGCATTATGAACTAAATTCATAATAAACAAAAGACAATTTTTTAAAATTGTAAAAAAATATGAATTAAAATAGACAAACTTTTGCAAATCCGTTCAGGTTAACATTTCCCCATTTACCATAACGATAGCCATATGGTTTTTTCGTATGAAACTTTTCAATATACGAACACATCTGCCAATGAACATGAAATGACCGTATTTGTAGATTACTATCAAATGTTATTAAGCGTTTGATTCCTGATTCATGGATTTTTTTAGTATAAAATGTACATATGTAATGAGCGACAAACAATCCAAATAATTGTGCCACCACCGTAGAGATAAGGGCAATTGCTTGTAACATTTCTGGATTTTCATGATTAAAAATTTCAAACAATTGTTCAATGGTAAATAAATTGATTGGAATCACAAAAACCAAAACCATTAATAATATTTTTGAATCTTCTTTTACTCCATTCTCAACGAATAAAAACAATTGACAATGATTGTTAATGAATCGTTCAATGGTTTCTATTTTAACCTGTTTCAATGTATTACGATTTAATTCTATTGAAATTTGTGAAAACTTGACGAATATCATAAAGGTGAAACCAATGAACATTACGGTGATTACAGATATAGCATTCGTTAATAATAACACGTTGATTGTGTAAACAAAAACGGTCCATTCCATTATTAAGATTTTGCCAACACTTAAAAATGATTCTGGATCATCATGGACAACTGAAACAATATAATATTGTCCATATATCGGCATACCAACAAATATAATTAAAAATACAATGCTTCGTACATGGATTATGGCTGCTACACGTACGCGAATATAATCACAAACATTGGTTGATGGTTTATTTGATCTTCTACCATAAACATTTGTTTCTTGCATCAAGTTTGGTTGCAAAAAGAAAGAATCATCATCATTGAGTACAACATCAACTAATAAATATTTCTTAGCAAAATGTGCACTTAGAAAATAATTATAATGTATATAAACTACTAAAAACATCATTGTCATACAGAATATGTAATATTCACGGTTGATATTTAAAATTTTTGTTATATCCACCAATAAAATACGTTGATATTCATTTAATGGTAATATGCCTAACATTGTTAAATGTAGACATTCAAACATGATATAATAAGTTAGAATTTGCACAATCATAATCAAACGACGATCATAATCAATTGATAAGCCTTCTATCCAAAATGATAATTGTTTAAAATAATCATCAACGGTAGGTAAAAATATTTTACGAAATGATTTTATGAATGATCGAAACCACATTTTGGACGATGTTTTTTCCAGGTGAATGAAACCAAATGAGGCAAAACTGACAAATTTTGTTTAAAACCAGAAAAAATTTCTTTAAGAACCGTAATGAATTGTAATGAATTTTTTGTTAGAAAAAATACATTCAAACAAAAAACCCTTACTCCACTACGCCAAGCACCAGCACTAATAAAGCTAACAAAAACAAATAGCAAGGCTAAATAAATAGACAATTGTAGCATGGTATTGTATGGTATTGTATGGTATTCTTCACCAAAGATCAATAGGGCATTCTTCTTATTTTTCATTTGAAATGAAAACTGATAATCAACATTTATTTGAGGAAAACAATCGATGACCTTTATTTTTAAATATATTCAAAAAAGAAATGTTATTATTTAACAAACAAAAACACCAACAAACATAAAAACCAAACATTCACAAACGTCAACGTTGCCAGAACAAAAAAACGAAAATTAATCAACATTATTTTTTGTGAAGAATTCTTTAAAGAAATTTCTTTTTGTTGTTGGTAAGTGACAATTATAAATTTGTGGGCGTGTCCTTCAGTACTTTCAGTGCTCCACCCGAAACTTTTTTTTTGTTAAAAATTATTCTTTAAATTTTAATGTGTCAAACTTGTTTGTGTATGTTGTGTGTGTGTGGGAGTTTGTCAACACAAACATAATATTGATCGAGTTTAATTAATTGTTTTTTGTTTTTTTAAACTAAAATCATTTTTTTTATGAAAAATAATAATTTGAATCATTTCAGGTAGATCTGTGTGTGTTTGGTGAATGTGTTGATAGTTTTGGATGTATCAGCATCCAGCGAGATTTGGTTTTTGGTTTTTGGTTAACGTCCTCTAACACCCAAGAATCCATCTTTATAAATTTCTGGATTATCTTTTTTCTGATTGCTGTATGATGTTGATGAAAATGTGGATGGTTGCACCAAAAACGATGATTGCCTTAAGCTATCGAACATTGATGATGGAAATGATTTAAATAAACGTTCTCTAATTGATGGATCATCTACAACTGCTTGCGAAATAGACACTGTTGCTGGCTGTTTACCGAAAAATATTCCGGTAGGCGCTTTGTCGTTTGGTGACGATCGCCGACCTCTAACACCAATGAAACCAGGAGGGATATCATCCTCGCTGTTAATTTATAACAATTTAACCATGGTTAGTTACAAAAAAAATCATCAAAACACCACAAAATTACCGTTTGACCATGAAATCATCAGGCGTATTCGAGGCAATCACACGGGACAGTACCATTCGACGGAGAAGATAATTTTTCTATTTAATTTAAATTAGGATTTAATTTGATTTAATATTAATTAAATGAAATGGATTAATTAATTGAAAAAAATGTTACTTACATCAAGTCTATCCAACATATCGCTGAACGATTGTCCAGCGCCATCGAATTGTGTATTGAAAGCATTGCTATTTAGGAAACCAAACGCTCCGCCGCCGCCGTTTCTTTCATTCAAATTTGGGAAACGTACTTCTTCACCACCAAATTTAGAGCCGGATGACGATGTTTGAGGGGATTTATCCGTTAAACGAGTGCTTGAACCAATAGTAAACATTAACATTAATGTTAATAATGTGGCCAAACAAAGTGATTTCATAATGGAAGACATCTTCATTTAAATTTAAATTAACTCTTAATTGTTTTAAAATTCGTAATACAAACTAAAATGATAAAATTATTTTTTTAAATAAATTTTTGGAACAATGTCGCACTGGATTCGTTTAGAGAGATAGATCCGTACTGGTTGACGAGTGAACCAATAATGAAACTTGATTCCTGAAAACCCGAAGTAAAAACCCTAAATAACCTGCCAGTGAGAATCATCTAGAACTTGTCAGCCAGCCAGCAGACAAACAACAACAAGGACAATTCAAACAAAACGACTGCCCAACCAGAAACAACATTTAAAACAACACGACACACAAACAAAACGAAACAAATTGAACCAATAAAAAAGCTATCCATTCAGAGAAAATAGGAGGAACCGTAGAATCATAAAAAAACGTAGGCGGAGCTTTAAACAGAATCAGCTTTTAAACAAATAAAATTTAAATTAATTATGAAGTCATTCATTCATTTGGATTTTCAATTCCACTGTGGTTAGTAAACGAATATTTATATTTGTTAAACATTCATAAAAAAAGATCCCAGTGTCCAAATATAATTACTTGTAATGGTACAAATAATCTAATTTGCTATTGACACGAACATACAAACACACGCATACTTAGACACACAGACACCGAATGAATACGTCATGATTTCATTCATAAAATATTTAAAAATATAATTTTATATTTACGTAATCGAAAATGCCTTTTTTACGAAATTTACGTAAAAAGTCTTATTTCCGATTAGAGTAAATAAAAATTTCACAAAAAAATTCAATAGAAACAACCCTCAAATGAATTAATTATTTATTGATTTGATTATTGATCATTTTTTGTTTGGTTGATGATGATAATTGAATTAAATTTAATTTAATTTATAAGTTACTATACAATGTAACTAAACTAGGAAGACAAGACAATTTTTTTTTGTTTGGTAAACATGTTTTTTTTTTTTTTTTTTTTTTTTACCGATAATTTTATTTAAAGAAATAAATAAATAAATAG